>JAVXUP010002943.1:0-96733 GCA_033070095.1 Escallonia herrerae | reverse complement strand
CGGTTAGGATCAGGATCAGGATGAACAAGTTCATTATCAGTTTTCTAGTTGCATCAACTTCAATCTCTAGAATCTAAATTGTGATATCTTCCTTTGAAGTTCCAGTTGATTCTAGCGATACATGAAGCATCATCAGAGGTCTATTTGATTTGCATAGTGCCACTACGTAGCTCTTTGCCTCTTTTATTTGGTACGTCCCTATGAAACATACCACTTTCTCATAAATAAACTAGAGAGTGACGAGTTCCACGCTTGTGTTCAATCACATGAAGGTAAAGGAAAAGAAAAAAGAAGCGAAATACCCGCCTAAAAAGTAAAGAATGGTACTGAATTGAAGATGCAAGTCTATTTATAAAACTGCCAGTGCTAAAATTAGTCTCTTCAAAAAGACAAGGATTATCAATAGCAGAGTAAGAAACAACTAACCAGTCTTTTATTCCCACGCGAACTTCTTTTTTGCTCGCATCTTCCTTTGTGGACTCTTTGGTGAGTTCATCATTCTCCTTACTGTCTTCTTCCTCGTTCAGGGACTCTTCAAAGCACTTATAGTCATCATCCTATACATATACACCATACACCTTCAATGAGTCAAGCGAACATGAGAGAATCCCAGCTTCAGCATATACTTACCGGGAGATATTTAAGTGGTATTTTGAATTAAAACCATGTTATGCCCATGCGAGAGATACAATCGAAAACATTGCAATGAAGTTGACTGGGTATTTAGTCAACAATATCTCGTCTGTAAGGAGAATACAATAGCATAGCCGCATAGGTCCAGAAAAAATGAGTTTGTGTAGCCACATAGGTCCAGGAAAGAGAAGGAAGCGTCAAAAGGTTTCCTGGAGCTTTCATCCTATATACCCCCTCTGGTTATAAATTTGGGGTTCTGTTCTTCCACTCAACTAAATCCAATTTGCTACTGACTACATATGATAAATGATCGGCCAAAAAAACTGTCCATGGCTCCGTGTGATAGGAAATTTGTTCATTATCACGAACTTGCATAACAATATATGTATCGTTGAGTGCCTTTGTGTGTGTGCGCGCGTGCGAGCATGTGTGTGTGATAGGGCTTGACTGTGAGTGTTGTTTGGAATACTATATCCACCCTATCCCAATAAAAGTCGATCCTAGTAGGAGAAACGATTTATCACTATGTATGATCAACGTAATCTTATAATCTGCAAACAAGGGATGGAGGGGGAGTCGGTATAAAAATCAAAGTAGCAAAGTGAAGCTTTGGTTATTTGATCTTGTTTTCTGTCTTTTCTTCTTTTTCGAATCATATGAGCAGGTAGTTCAAGCGCATTAGCGTTTAAATTCTACGTGAGAACAAATATCATGTAAGACTTGATGTACTTTTCCATAAGCAAGACACCACTATCAAAGCAATGTAAAACTAGTGATGCATATAGCAACACACTGCATAGCTGGAAGCCCGGAACTGATTGAGAGCATTTCCTTTCCAGAATTGCTTCAAATACGAACCTAGAATCCTGGCCATGTGGTGAATTGAATTGTCACCTGTAAGGTGGCTGGCTAGCTGACTGATCAAACCAATGACTAATTAATTCAAGTCAAGAGTGCACTTTGTGTTATCATTCAAGATGGGCACACAAGACCTCTTGGTATAATAACTGCTACAGGCACACTAACTCAACATTCAGTTAACTTAAAAGAAAGTAAATCAACTAAACTCAACAGTCTAACATAACAAGAAAGTATTTAGCAAAATAAAAGGTAACTTGAGTAATGTTAGAACTTGGTTGAAAAGATTTTGTATGTTCGAAAAAAGTTCGCTACTCAATGAGTATCTATCATAAGAAGTGAGTTATCATGAGACCTTACTTTTAAATTGCGTGCCCTGATACGAGCTGCAGCCTTAATCGCAGCAAGGAGGTGATCTTCCTCCACCATGCGCTTCTGCCTCCAAAACTTAGCAATCTCTTCATTTGTCACGCTCACTGCAATCGCTCTCTTAAATGATGGCTTTGTTGCAACCCATAACCTTGGCATAGGTGGCGGTGGTGGCGGCGGAGGAGAAATTGCCGCCTCTAATTTTGCACTTCCACCTTCAGGTTCCACTTCTATTTGCTTCATCTTCACAAATCTTCAGCCTAATTTGTCTTCTCCAGAATTATTAGTTCTAGCCGCATCTTAACAATCTTTCACATATATACCACAACCAGCTCTACAGAGCTACCAATCCAACCTAACTTTCAAAGACTAGTAGAAGACTGATAGATTAGGCCTCCTGGCACAACCAATTCTCTCATAAGTTTTACATGTATAACAAATGCTGGACGCTTTCATGTGCATGGCATTTGGAGAATGCAAGTAGAGTTTGACTGGTAGATGCATCTCAAATTCCAAGTCAGAGCCAAGATAGGAAAAGAGAATGAGGGAGAGAATGGATCTTGTTACCACCAGGTTCTCCTGGAAAATGTAAGCTGCATACTTCTTCAAGCTGATGGCTACAACCATAGCCCAACCGCACCTTCTTCTACTCAGTGGATTTTCTACACGGAAACCGTTTGACCATGTTTTGTTGATGAATGATGACTGGCTTCCACGAGAACCATCGAGAAAGAATTCAGTGCAACTTATCATGCACATCATGTAGAGAGTACAAGATTGTTCAACCTAATTCATTATGGCTTCAAAACAACTACTTCGCCCACCAGCCTAAATAGTTGATATTGCACAAGTCCTTGTAGACAACTCTAGAACTCCCTCACAATACATTTTAAGGCCAATTCAATCTGAAGGAGTCCTGCTCTAGGTAACGTCAGTATCACGAATTGACGACAAAACAATCAAGTCTTTTAAAAGTATAAAGGGGAAGCTTTAAAAAGGTAATTTAGCTGAAGTCCTGTGAAAGAGAGAACTGTTATCCACCTATAAGTTCTCATGAGGCAAGGCAGACCAATCCGACTCAAGATATTACATATACTTCAGCTATGTAACTGCATTTGCCCATAAATCAGGTAGCTAGTTTTCAGGCCCATAAAGGAGTTCTCATCCTCGTACTTTCTGCTGTTCAAAAAATAAAGATTTAATACTTCCCAAAGCAACAACAGGAAGGTAATATTAATCTTTTTATACCAATTCTGTTCAACTGGAAGACCATGATTCACTTCCAACAGATAGATCACAAGTTAGTACCCAAAATCCCAGGAAAAGAGGAAAAATCTATCATCCTACAATGGTTCACTATTTAAACAGGTTCAATCTTTTTCAGGGAGTTAGAATGTGGAACAACTGTGAAAGCTAAACGAAAGTCTTGTTTCATATTTGATTCGCAATTCTACCTTATTTACAACAAAGCGCACCATTTGTTCAACGGGAAGTGGAGCATCCTGTTAACTACTCGGTGATCCTAGTTATTTGAGGTCCTATAGGAGGTTGGTGGGCGCAGACACGACTACCTGCTTCAATTTTTTTAAACACAAGAAGCGGCTGCATTCAGATACTCAAACGGTCTAAGTTTTCATCAATGCCAATTAAGGAATGGTATAAAAAAGAAGAAAAGTAAACATCAAATATATTCAACCAAAGGGTGTATTTACATAAAAAAATAAAAAGGCACAAGATAACACGGTGCACATCAAATTATCAAGTACACATCAAAAACCAAATCCCACTAATACTCTTTCTCTACAAATTCAAAACCCGTAAAATCTAAACCGTAAAGAATACGATTGAAGAAATTTCAAGTTTCAGAAGTAATCCGAAGTGCCTTGCTCTTAAACCGGTACCTCGCTGCCCTCGGAATGACCTGACTCGGGCCCATATGGAGCTGACCGGGGCTGTCGGTGAGCGGCGGCCCATCGTCGTAGACATAGCCCACGAGCCGGCCGCAGCTGTTGCAAATGATCTTGGTCCTGGTCCGTTGGATGCCCCAGTAATTAAGGGTCTCGAAGAAGGGTCTGATCTTGTCCTCTTTTTTGAACCGGAACTTGGTGGCGTCGATGACGGCAAAGGAGAGGGTGCCCTTGTTGCCGGCCTCGAAGTAGAAGTCCGGAGGGAAGAGGTGGGCGGTGCGGAGGTTCAGGTCGTATCCGCACTCCGTACACGCGTAGATCGATGCCATGGTCTTCGCTGGCCGTGAAGGAAAGGGTGAATCGGAATTTAATGAGGTGAGAAAAATTGCGAGAGCGCGTTAGGTTCGGAGTTTGGACTGGGATTGGGAATTCTTGGAAGGTTCCGTTTTTCTCATTGGAATCTTCTACCGGAAAAGGTCTTTTTCTTTTTTTTTATTTATTTATATATATATTTTTTTTTTTGGGAAGATTTTTTGCTTTGACAAGGTAAAAAGTTTTTAGAAGTATAAAATTAGTTAAATAAATTGCTAAAATTGACCATCAAACGCGTAGGTCAGCCGATAGAGAGTTGTCTTAACTTAAATAGAGGTTTTGAGTTTGAGCTCTAAGAATGCAATTGCGTTAAACTTGGTAAGGAGAGTTTTGCCGCCTATGTAGTCCTACCCGACTCGAATCCGGATTAGTTGACTTTCAATGTGATTATCCGAATACCGGGTGGTCTAACCAAAAATAAATAAATTGCTAAAAATGACGAAATATTATATGTTTGTTGAGACAGACTTATGATTCACATATATGTATGCAGTACTGGGCATTATTAAAAAAGACGTAAATTTTCAAAGAAATGAAACTCATCGGATACAATAATGGAGTATAACTTGCCAAATTTTATAGTCAGCATGGGCAGAACTAGTATATGTCGTTCCTCCTAGTTGTTTACGTACTTTCGCCTATAATAATAAAGTCCTTGCTCCAGCCTAGAGTTTGTTTGGATGAATAATTTCAAAGCTACTTGCATTTTAAAATCTATTTATTTTAAAATTCATTAATTTACAAATTTATGGAATTGTAAATCTAGTATTTGGATGATGTTATAAAAACAAGCATTTTATATGTGGATTTACATTCAAAAATTTTAACCTATATAATTTGATGGTAAGGGTACAAACTAACGAGAGAGATTTTTTTTTTTTTAATGGAAGAAGATACTTAAAATTATGGAGACAAAAAGAGTCACTTTTCTTCCTATATTTTTGAAAAGAATTTACCAAATGGCTAATCTAGATGAGTTATTTCTATAGAAGATTTTAGCACACCAAATCCTCGTTTCAAATTCCTCCTAAAATTTGACAAACTCATCTTATCATAATCCAAACAAAGAATTTAATGTGATGTACTATCAAATCCTCTATAAAAGTGAAATCCTCATTCTAATTACCTCATCTAAACACATTCCTAGTGTCTTTCAAGAGTTGTGCCCCTCCGTCCACCACCTGCAACACCTCATTTACCTGAAATATTCCAATTTATTATCTAATGCAAAATATGCGACTGTGACTCATATACCCATTCCATAACCCGGTCACTATTTTGGATAATACTCTATGCAATTATAACACTAAATAATGATCGCATGCCTGATTATCTTCATTGATCTAGACTCCCCCACCAGCCAATAAATAAATTCGTTGCAGAAGCAGAAAATTATGCAAGGTTTCATAAGCCGTAGATAGAAGGGATATCAAATTACTAGATTCTCCACCCACGACCTAATTTTCAAGGCGTAACCCGCCATTTAACTCAACCATTAACTGCAGTGCTAAATCATCCATCAAAACCATCTCACCAACCAATTCGACCATAACATCTATGACATCCTTCTTAACAACACACCTTCCATTTGAAAATAAATAAGCATACAACATCTAGAGAACAATATTTAAAAATAACAAATCACTGAGAGATAGGCAATAATGAGCCAAGCTAGTATTTGCAGTGAATCCCCCCGTTAAGTAGTCATGCACACAACATGTAACCATGTTGACATAATCCAATTGAGGAGACTACTTAAATTAGAGAGAACAGTGATGTGTAGCAAAAGGGGCTACAATAACCATAGTCAGTAAGGGGATGAGGAAACCAAATCATGTCGACGGAGGCGGGCCACCCAGTTGAAAACATAATATGAAACACACAAGCATACAAACTTTGATGCCAAGGAAGTGGTTTGGCAATATACACAAAGGTGCCACAAGAAATCAAATCCGAATCAAAAGCCAAGTATGATCATGCGGGACAGAGTAAGGACGAGCCAAGAGTGTAGATCAAGGTTGCCTAGACAGAGCCCAAAGAGTGGCAGCACTATGAGGGCGAGGGTGCAGACTGAATATGTGACGATAGTCAAGAGATCAATGCTTATGTCCAAAATCAGGGTCAGAAGTCCAATGTCCGAAGTCAGGGTCTGAAGTCGTACATCTTTCTTTTTCTACAATCCTTTAGCTTAAAGTTCTAGAGTGAGAACTTAAACGTGCTAATCAGTTTGTTCCACTATTTATATGAGTAGGAAATCCATGTCATCAAGCAACAAGTGGCACTCCCTATAAATGAAACCTCGCCTAAGGGGCCTTAAATGTCAGAGCTAGCTCTATGGCTAAAGATTCACATATATACTTCGCATGCCCCACACAACTTCACTCTGTCTGTCTAAGAATGTTCCACGACCAAGGCAATATGTGCATCGTGCTGTGAAAAGACGGTCCAACACTCGGGGCACGATAGTATGATTGAACGTCGGGGACCCATCTATGTAAGTGGCCCGACACATAGGCATGGAAAAATATGTACAATGTCAGGGAACATTCAATGGAGATGGCATGGATGCACGGTTACTGAGTGCGTGCGTGTGCACGTGACATCGTGATAGTGCATGAACACGGTCGAAAGAACAATTTTGAGGCATGTAGCAAGAGACAATGCTTGGGCATGGTTGAGCGTTGCGGCAAGGATGGCACAACAAAGGGCCAATTTCGGGGGCATGTAACATAGAGTCCGTGCTTAAGAAAGGTCGGGCACCCTGCGCTGGGGAAATAATGGGCTCAGTGTCAGGGGCACGTAACATGGAGACCGCAATTGAGCATGGCTATGCTGCAGCGCGCAATGGAGGTCATCGAACTAGGAGTCTCCAAGGAGAGGAGAGACATCAAGGTAGCAAGTAAAATACACCAAGGAATGGCTCTTGTTGCGCCCTCTCCTCATGGAAAGCTTCTGGCCACGCCTACCCCTTGCCCCTATTCCCAATGATAGGGCTCTGGCCGCCACTCTCTTAAAGAAGAGCCTTTGTCCACGCCTTAACGTAAATATCGTGTCGTCGACTTCCTTCTCTAAAAATGAGGCTAGTCGATGGCAACATTTAGAGTATTTTTTTATGACGGGGTATGGCAGGTGACTTGGGGTGCACTCTTCAAGTTGACCACATTGGTAGCCTTGAACTTTGACCTTTGAATATTTGCTAATGGGTCTGAAAAAGCAGGACCATGGAGCTATCAAAGGTGTGCAGCTTGGATAAGCTAGCAAGAAACATGAGTTTGCAAAATTAATCATCATGCATGCAAACATAAAGGAAATTATTCACTTGATCCCAGGGCATAATGCCACGTAACAACCACGATCGAAAAATAAAATAGAGCCCGACCACTCTAACCCTAACCCTCCACCAACTGAGACTCTGTCACCATGACCACCTACAATGCTAGAAAACAGAACGCCTCACACTCGATCAATGCCTAGAGTCACTTGCCAATTGTCTTCATACTAGTCAAACACCTAGATCTGGTATAGAAATAAAAGCACCCCCAATTACACAAAGCATGAAAATTAGAGGAGTGAAAAGGCATCGCAACCTCTAACACATGCCAAAAACACCCAATGAGGGTGAAGATTAATCGTGGGTAGGCGACAATCAACGAGAGTAACAATACGTAATGAAAGGAGAATCAACCTACAAGGATATCCCAACACACAATGAACACCAAGGACATAATCTAACTTTTCGAACTTATTCATTGATCTTTGTATTTGAAAGAAGTTGTAAAGTTCACCTCATGACTGAATTTGTGACTATCAAAACTCTAATAAATGGTCATACACTGGAATTCCATAAGAGCTACAAGGATTCAGATCCCTTACTGTAACCATGGGCTACAGCAAGAGATCCAAATCCGAGCTACAAACAAACAAACATAAAAGTTAAGGCAAATGTTGTAATCTAACTCAGTCGCAAATCTTACGTGTAGTACTCAATAATACTTATGAATTCTTTAATAATAAAGAGTTAGTAAGCATGAAAATTTTCGTATTTTATATTTTGAGATTTTGTATTGTTATTTTAAAGTATTTTTGACGTGTTAATAATCAAAACTAAGGCCTAATAAAAATAAGTATAATGATTAGGCAGAGTTTTATGAGGTATATGATTGGTTTCTTAATTTTATAAAGTTTACAAATACAAAGCAAATTATACCTACGAATTTTCTAATAATAAATCATAGGAAATAGTTAAATAAGGTAGAAAAGGAAAAGAACTCCAAAACAAATAGGATTCTTAAATATTATATACCTAATCGTTGGAGAACTACTACATGTAAAGTTAAAGCTTACGTATCAAAAGGAGAAGACTTCTAAAAAATTCTACCTGGCGCAAAGATAGAGTTTGTTAATAATCAAAATTAGGGCCTATTGTATAAGTGTAGTGATTAGGTAGAGTTTTTTAAGATGTATGATTGACTTTTTCGTTTTATAAAATTTACAAATATAGGGTAAATTATACCTACGAATTTTCTAATGATAAATGCTAGGAAAGAGTTAAATTATGAGGTAGGAAAATAAAAGAACATCAAAACAAAGGTAGAAAACACCAAAATAAAAAGGATTCTTGAATCCTATAAGGTGTTAATAATCAAAATTAGGGCCTAATATATAAGTATAATGATTAGGTAAAGTTTTATAGGGTATATGATTAGCTTTTAAATTAATAAAGTTTACAAATATAAGGTGAATTATACCTACGAATTTTCTAATAATAAATCATATGAAAGAGTTAAATAGGGTACAAAAAGAAAAAGGACACCAAAATAAACAAGATTCTTGAATTGTGTATATCTAATATAAAAAAGTTGAACTCTAAATGAAGAGACCAATTAAGTTGAAGATTATGACATGCAAAGCTGAATCTTACGTATCAAAATGAGATCATTTTAAAAAAATCATACGTGGCGCAAAGATAAAGTCCTAAATTTTTTTTGATGTGCTTTTGAGGTGTTCATAATAAAAATCAGGACCTAATATATAAGTATAATGATTTGGTAGAGTTCTACAAGTTTACAAATATAGGCTAAATTATACCTAGAAATTTTCTAATAATAAATGACAGGAAAGACTTAAATAATAAGGTACGAAAAGAAAAAAAAACATGAAAACAAAGGTGAAAAAAAAAAAAGAACACCAAAACAAGTAAGATTCTTGAATCCTATAAGGTGATAATAATCAAATTAGGGCATAATATATAAGTATAGTGATTAGGTAGAGTTTTATAAGGTATATGATTGGCATCTTAATTTTATAAAGTTTACAAATATAGAGTAAATTAAAACTACGAATTTTCTAATAATAAATCATAGGAAAGAGTTAAATAATAAGGTAAGAAAGGAAAAGAACACAAAAACAAAGGAGGAAAAGGAAAAGAACATCAAAACAAAAATGATTCTTGAATCATATAAGTATAGAGATTAGGTAGAGTTTTATAAGGTGTATGATTTACTTCTTAGTTTTAGAAAGTTTACAAATATAGGATACATTATACATACGAATTTAGTAATAGTAAATCATATGAAAGAGGTAAATAATAAGGTAAAAAAAAAGAAAAGAACACCAAAACAAAGGTGGGAAAGGAAAGAACACCAAAACAAATAGAGTTCTTGAATTAAATAAGGTGTTAATAATCAAAATTAGGGCCTAATATATAAGTATAACGATTAAGTAGAATTTTGTAAGGTGTATGATTGGCTTCTTAATTTTACAAAGTTTACAAATATAGGGTAAATTATACCTATAAAGTTTTTAATAATAAATCATAGGAAAGAGTTAAATAGGGTAGAAAAGAAAAGGGACACCAAAATAAATAGGATTCTTGAATTATATATATCCAAATTTAAAAAGTTGGACTCTAAATGAAGAGACCAATTAACTTCGGGAACTACCACATAAAAAGTTGAAGCTTATGTGATAGAAGAAGAATATTCCTAGAAAATCGTATGTGTCGCAAAGATAGAGTTCTAAAAATCCTACATGTCGCAGCAAAGGTTTCAACTTTTTATATATACTAGTTTAGTAACCCGGGCAAGGCCTGAGTAAGTTCTATTTAAACGCTATGAGTATGTTTGAGTTTAACATATTTTTGTAGAGTTAAAGTTGGGTATTTAAGCATTATGTCGATGGTTTTGAACATTATTATTTATTCGTATTCGCGTAAAGTGAACCATAGAATTCAAAACATATCGTCTTCATGCACTTCACACATAAGCAATATCATAATCAAGAGAAATTCAATGCAAGCATATTTTTGAAATTGTTTCATAATAGTAAAGCATGTTATAGTGCTAATAAATTAGTAAGATTCCAAAGTTCAAAATAAAATATTCAAAAAGTGAAGCATAAAATGAGTAATCAATTATTTCACGTCAAATTATATGTTACTTTATTCTTTAGTATTTTAAGTACTAATTTTGTTTTGGTATGAAAAAGTTAAATTTCAAGAATTTATATTTAAAGTTCTAATTCTACGCTATTTATTTTGCCTACCATATCCATATAATGGGACATTTTTTTAGTTTTTCACGTTATGTGGCGCACCATTGATCAACTGTTTTATTTATAAGTACTTCAGATAAAACTCCTTACCATATTAAATTAGACATCTACTACAGTAATCTACAATGAAATTTAAACTTTATAAAAGAAAGTATGAAAAAGGCACAAATAATCTTCTTAGTAAATTATTGTTTAGACCGAATAAACCAACTAAAAAAATTGCCATGAAAACCTTAGCAAAAATGGAAGTAAGTGGAGCTATTTTACTTCCTTTCAAACAACTAACCTTTTAAAATGTAAAAATAACCCTTAAAAAAGAAACTATAGTGTTACAGTGGCAATATTAGTATTCTAATTACTTTACTTCATCGTCATGTTCGGTTCTTTTTCGACCATTTATTTAATTTTGAATATTCTATAAGACAATTAATTTGAAAATATATATATGCATTGTACAATAAATTATTATCTAAATAATCATAAAAATGTCATATCATTTTACAAAACATTTTTTTTATTTTGAGGCTAAACAATTATATATAGCGGTGAATATTCGTAAAGTTGTCTAAACTGTTATAGATAAGGATAATGGCGTAAGGTTACAAAATTCTTATACTTCATCTTTGATTTGTAGACTGTTCATTAAGTTCTAAGCTTATAATATATTAAGGTGATTATAGAAGTTTGTGAAGTTAGAGTATCAAATATTTAACATTATTTTTTTGTGGATTACCATGTATATACACATGAATTCGAATATAATGAATTAAAAAACAGTCGCAGTCATTTGTATTTGAAAAGAAAAATCCTAAAAACGGTGCACGAACTATACAATTAGTAATTTATTGTCTAGACGTAGATAGGGAACTAAAATAGACATTAACTGAAATGGAAGCACGTGGAGTAATTTTAATTCATTTCAGATAATGAATTATTTTTACCTACTACTCATGAAAATCCCTGCAACTCTTTATACAAAATAGTTAATGATCGATAAATATGCTTAGTATCATTTTTGTTGATACCATAATTGACATTTTTAAAAGTATTTTTTTAAAGTCACTAAATAAGTGCCATTAAGAGTACACAATGACCATTGAGTTTCACCGAATGGGAGGCTGTAAGCATCTTTCTATGACCTAGGTAGCGGCCAAAAATTTCTTAGATAACCATCACTTTAAAAGATAGAATTAATATTATAAAAGAAATAGCGTAGCATTACGGTGACAATCCCTGTGTTTAATAGTTTCACTTCAAGATCATGTTCAACAATTTTTGGAGGTGTCGTCGTGATCTATTTTTTGAAGATTTTCTAAAGTACCCAATTGAAGAATGCATTATATTTGATTCTTTGTTTTTGGGCATTCAAAAGAGTATATGATTTCTAATTTAGACTTTGAGTTATTATATTAAAATTAATTTGTGAAATAAACTGTTATTTTAGCATTTCAAAGATATCTAAAAATGAAGTCATATTCGTTTCATATATTGCTTATATAAAAATATGTTAAGTATTAATCTTTATTTTAATACGTAGTCTTCGTACTTTATATTTGTAAGATATTATTTTGTTATTTTAAAGTGCACTAAGGTATTAACAGTCAAAATTAAGGCCTAATATATAAGTATATTCATTAGGCAATGTTTTAAAAACTTTAGAGTTAGTTTCCTAATTTTAAAAGGTTTACAAAAATTGGGCCAATAATAGATGCAATTTTTTAGCAGTAAATCATAATACATAGTTAATAAGTAATGGTAAAAAAAGAAAATGACCAAAACAAATATGATGACATGCAAATAAGAGGGGGACAAAGAAAAAAAATACTAAAAATGCTAATGTATTTGAAAGTTCAATATTATTAACTCAAAATTTTAGAATTATTTTTCTAGTTTTAAAAGGTTTACAACAATTGAGACAATAATGTTCACAATATTTTAATAATAAATTTTAGTAAAGAGTTAAAGTTATGTAAAAAAAAGAAAAGGACATTAAAACAAATAAAATGATGAGACACATAAGTTACAGAGGTAAAAAAAAAACACTTATAAAACTTATGTATCTTAAAGTTCAATGTGATATGATTAGATTTAACTAAAGAAGTAAAATCGTGAATTGGTATTTTTAAATTATTTACAACAATTAACACATATTCTTCCTACATGTTGCTTTTGTATAAAGAAAAGAAAAATTATTTGTGACCTATAATTTTTTTTCATAGGTGACTTATGTTTTCTTTATATTTGAGTGTTTATGTTGTTATTTAAAGTATTTTTGAGGTGCTAATAATCAAAATCAAGTTCCAATATGTTGATATATTGACTATATAGAGTTTTAGAAGGTATATAATTGATTTTCTACTCTTATAAGGTCAACTAAATTTATGGTAATTATGCCTCCGAATTTTTCAATAATAAGTTACAATAAATAGTCATGATGCATATGTGACTATAATAAGTAGAGGTAGAAGAGAAATGGAACACCAAAGCAAACATGATGATGTGTAAAAAAAATTTCTTTATGTTTGAGTGTTTATTTTGTTATAAAAAGTATTTTTGAGATATTAATAGTCAAAATCAAGTCCTAATATGTTGATGCATTGATTAGGTAGACTTTTAGAAGGTGTAGAAGAGATTTTTATTTTTATAAGGTCTACTAATTTATAGTAATAATGACCCCAAATTTTTAATAATAAGTTATACTAAAGAGTCATTGTACACGTGTGACTTTAATAAGTAGAGTTAAAAGATGAATAGAACACCAAAACAAATATGGTGACGTGTAATTTTTAGTAATAAGTTATACTAAAGAGTCATGATATATGAGTGGCTTTAATAAGTAGAGATAAAGGAGGAATAAAACACAATAACAAACATGATGACGTGTAATTAATGTTTTCTTATGTTTGAATGTTTATTTTGTTATTTAAAGTGATTTTAAGGTGTTAATAATCTTAAGTCCTAATTCGTTGCTACATTGATTAGGTCGAGTTTTAGTATGTGTAGAATTGGTTTTTTTACTCTTATAAGGTCAACTAAATTTATAGTAATAATAATTCTGAATTTTTTATTAATAAAGAGTAATGATGCATGTGAGACTTTAATTAGTAGAGGTAAAAGAGGAATGAAACATCAAAACAAAGATGATGACGTGTCGCAAAATAAAAAATAAAAAAAAGATGACGTGTTGCATAATAATTAAAAAGGGTAAAAAGAAAAAAGAACTCATAAAAAAGATTATGTGTCGCATCGACAATGTACAACGCTTCGTCTATTATATATATATATATATATATATATATATATATATATATATATATATATATATATATATATATACATACATACTAGTATGGAGGACGTGCTTTGCACGTGGATGTGGTCGAAGTAATTTTTGAGTTGATATTATTAGCTTTTTTTGGATCAAATAATATAATTTAATTGTATTTTTATATTCTTTTGTGACTTGTTCTAGGAGAAATGTATATTTGATGTTTGCAATTGTGATCAATGTTTGGAAATCTTCTTTCCAAACTTCTGGATTGAAGAAATATTTGATGTTACTACTGAAGAAAAAAAGTAAATGGAAAAACTTTTAAAAGAATCAATTTACTTCTTTGTTTTTGCAATCCGTTAGATTGGTTTATGGTATAAAGTTAAGATTTATAATTTTCATCATTTTATTGTAGTTTGGTTTAAGTCTATGAGCTTTCTATTTTTTTTCTATTCATCACAAGAAGACAAAAATAAAGATTTTTTGAATTATTTTAAAAAAGAATTCTGTTGAATAATAAACAAGAAAGAAGAACTCAAAGCCTTAGAAAGACAATTTTTTTCCTTTTTTATTTTTTGGTTTAAATAAATAAGTTTATAAATAGAAAACTATTGTCTATTGATTATGGCATTAAGAGAGAAAGTCAGTTCCTTTTCTCTTTAAACACTACAAGAGGGAAATGGGATTTTTAGCAAACAATCAATGAGAAGCTGTTTGAAACATTATATGTCCAAACCACAAACCAACACTCACAATATAGACAATTACTATGCATGTATATATAAATCAATTATACATAAAACATTATATAGGAATGTTATATATGATTAATGAACGTTTCTGATTTCAATAATAAGATGCAGTGAATGTACATAAAATCAATAATTTTGTATTATGTGAGTCACTCATGATACATGCAATAGACTTTCAGCTTTTAGCATGTAGAATGAGAAAGTTTTGCTTTATTATATAATATCGTCTTGGCCTTCATTAAAATGATCTTATTTTTTGCGCACTGGATCTTCAGCTGTCATTGGATGGTTTCCATCATTTTTTTTTGTATTGGATAATATTCTTGAACTTTATGTGCTATCAGTCTTGCTCGGATTCTGTCATTTTCAGCCTTTTTGTCCATCCTAATGATGAAGTTGATTTATTTCACTTCCATTTTCTCAGGGTTCTTTCCATTTTGAGTGTAAATTTTTAGTGTTAGATGCCGTTCCTAGCTAAATTTTTAGAAGACATATAGTTATGATTTGTATACCTTCTTTGATTGTATTAATTTTGAGACTGGACATCCAATTAAATTTTTGTTTGCGTCGCAAAATATTATAAATGCCTGTTGAATGTCTCCAATTACGAATAGTTTCAACTTGTACTTTCTTTTATCAATATCATTGAATCAGCAATATTTCTGTTAAAATAAATAAATATTCTTAATTTTTCTAATTTACCTTGATACATAAGAATTGAAAGTTCACATTTCTCATCCTTACAAACCCGTCCTTTTTCTACCATTGTAACTTTTTTGCAGTATCTTTTGCATGCTTAGTATCATGGTTCTTATTTGTTCTCAATAGTCAGCAATCTCGCTTTAAAGAGCAGTACAATTTCTGTTTAAAGCTGTTGTTAATTTGTGCCGTATTTAAGGCTTGTTTTTCTTTTTTCAATATTGATGCATATTAACCTTGTTTTTTAATTTATTTTTATTTTTCAACAATTTTTTGTTTCTTAACTGATTATTCAAGTATTTCACTTTCCTTGTTTTGTTTTTGTTTTTCAAATTTTCAATTATTTAATTGTTTACTAACCCAAAAATGCACGAAAAAGAAAATATATCACAGTTCTCATTATCCGATATTTAGAGAACATTCATTATCCAATATTTATTTCATTTCAACCAAATTAGAAAGAAAATAATAAAAAGATTTTTTTGTTTTCTTTTTCTTTGTCATGAAACTTTTTATTTCTCAATGTTTGAACATGTTCATTATCTAATGTTCATTTAATTTTAACCAAATTTAAAAAAGAGTCATAAATTGAGGGTATGATTGTTATTAGTGTAGTTAACAGATGACGTAATCGTCCAAAAATAATTTACAACATTGGTACTTTTATAGGTAGTATATATATATATATATATATATATATATATATATATATATATATATATATATATATATATATATATATATATATATGAGATTAATAAAGAGTAATGATGCATGTGAGATTTTAATAAGTAGAGGTAAAAGAGGAATGAAACGTCAAAATAAAGATGATGACATGTTGTAAAATAGAAAAAGATGACGTGTCACATAATTAATAGGGATAAAAAGGAAAAATAACTCCTAAAAAAGTTTGTGTCACATTGATAATGTACAACGCTTCGTCTATTGTATATATATAGATATGAATATAGATCGGACGTACACCGGTCAATGACGTTTCATTTCTTTTCTGATCTTCCTTTTTTTTGGGTGTCCCGGCACGCGCAGGATGACTTAACCCATCAGTTGGCCATGATCATTAGGCACAATGAGAATTTGAAGAGACAAGAGAAAACTGGGGCACCGGCTCACATCATCTCAGAGTTCGCAAAGTTATTGCAGTTTCATATGGCTACATATTTTGATAATGAACTGCCTGGGCAGCCATGGGTATTTTTCTTGCTAATTAAGCTGTACTGTATCTACAGTGGGTAGAATTTAAATAGCGTTGACTTGTGTATATTTTTCAGGCTACACAACAATCGGGTAGACCGATCAAATCAATATGCAGTAGGCTTAAGGCCAAGGAAGGACGAATAAGAGGTAACTTGATGGGCAAGCGAGTGGATTTTTCAGCTAGGACTGTGATCACTCCTGATCCAAATATGAACGTGTTGATGAGATTGGGGTTCCGTGGAGTATAGCCTTGAATCTCACCTATCCAGAAACTGTGACTCCATTCAACATTGAGAGGTTTTGTTTCTGTCAACATTTTCCGTCTTAAACCCTTTCATCGCTGTTTTTATGTTTTTCCCAGCCAGACACACTTTACAGGTTGAAGGCGCTTGTTGAGAATGGGCCTAATCCTCAACCTGGTGAAACTGGTGCGAAGTATATAGTAAGGGATGATGGACAAAGGCTTGATCTTCGTTATGTGAAGAAGGATCATCACCATTTGGAGCTTGGATATAAGGCAACACGCCTTAACTTTCAGAGTGGTCCTATAATCAGGTCTTGAATCTCTTACTACGGTACCTAATCTATTTTACCTATGCAGGTGGAGCGGCACTTGGTTGATGGAGATTATGTCCTTTTCAATACGCAACCTAGTCTTCATAAAATGTCTATCATGGGGCACAAAGTCAAGATCTTGCCGTACTCGACATTTCGCTTGAACTTGTCTGTTACTGCCCCTTACAATGCTGGTTTTGACGGGGATGAAATGAACATGCATGTTCCCCAGTCATTCGAAACCAGGGCCGAAGTAGCGGAGCTGATGATGGTGCCCAAATGCATCGTGTCTCCTCAATCAAATCGTCCTGTAATGGGAATAGTACAGGATACGCTTCTAGGATGTCGTAATATTACAACAAGGAATACTTTTATGGAGAAGGTGAGGAGGCGTACCTTTACGTTATTCTGTTTTCGTTTTTGTAATGATAATAAAAAATATGTTTTTTTCGTGTATTTTTACTTTTTTCAGTTTCGCTTTAAATAAAAAAACCCAAACAGTACCAAAAAATGGGGTGTTTTCACCTTTTTTGGCAACTTATATTCTCCTTGTCAGAGAAAACCTTTCATCTGTCTCTAATTTCACGCTTTTCTATGCCGGCTGCATCCTCTTTCTCTCTGTCTATCTCTCTTTCTCTCTCTCTCTCACAATTTTCTCGCCGCCTAGGAAGCCCCCCCTGTAGAAGCCAAATCCCTTGAACAGAGGATCCTCAAAAAACAGAGGAATGCTGCTCCACAGGAAAGCAAAGCGCATGCGTCGCCACAGAGGACGCCAAACGGCGAGGAGATTGAGGAAGACGTGTTTGCGATGATCGGAGCGAGGCCGTCGAGGATGGGTTTGTAGAGTTCTATGGTGATTGTCGTAGAGTTCTATGGGATAACCTAAAAACAGTGGCGGCTTCTCATACCTTGGCTTGGAGACTTTAATGAAATTCTTGAACCCAATGATAAGCTAGGAGGCAGACGGATGAATTGGAGTAGAGCCTTTTAATTCCGGCTGGGTGTTTTTTTTTTTGCTTTGGTGGTTGTGGTGATTTTGCAGAAGGGGAAGGGGAAAGGGAAATGGGGACACAAGATGTGGAACAGGGAAGGGGGAAGGGAAGGGGAAGGGAAAGGAAACTCGTGAAGGGGAAATGGAAGGGGAAGGAGGACACAACAGACATGGGCCCACAGAAAAAGTAGCGTAGAAAATGCTAAAAAAACGTGCATGCATCCAAAAAAATTGATAAAAATAAAAATGAAAATAATAAACGTACAAAAAAAGGAAAAAACTAAAAGTATAAGATCCAATTTTAGAAATGAATACTAAAATCTAGAAAACAGAATATAAAATGCGAAAATAAATTATGTAAATATACGCACCCTGAAAATCTCTGTTTTAATTTCGTCAGTTTCTTTCTGGCGCACTCATTTTTTAATAGCGGACTGACCCAGTGTTGATGTTTTGTAGGATGTTTTTATGAACATTTTGATGTGGTGGGAAGATTTCGATGGAAAAATACCTGCTCCAGCAATTCTGAAGCCCAGGAGTCTCTGGACTGGAAAACAAGTCTTCAATCTTATCATACCAAAACAGATAAATCTCATAAAATATTCAGCCTGGCACTCAGAACTTGAAAGAGGATATATTACTCCTGGAGATACTCAAGTTCGTATAGAAAAAGGCGAGCTACTTTCTGGAACCCTATGCAAGAAGACACTTGGACCCTCTTCCGGAAGTCTCATACATGTTATATATGGTATGCATTTTCTAAACGGAATTTTTGTCATGTGAATTCTTTTGCGCTTTTACTTTTTGGCCTGGATGTACCTTTCACTTGTGAAAGAAAGAAAAATGTGTACAGTATTAACGTGTTTTTCATGAACCAACTTGATGTTAGAATGCAAGGTAGAGGTGTCAAATGGGCAGGGCGGCCCGCGGGCTGGCCCAGCCCGGCCCTTTTTGGCCCGGGCCGGCTCGGCCCTTTTTTGGGCCCGGACTGGCCCCAACCCTTAGGGCTTGGGCCAGGCCTAACTTTTTGAGAAACAGGCCCGGACCCGGGCCGACCCTAAAATGGCCCAAATTTGGCCCGGCCCGGCCCTCTTTTGGCCCAAAAAATGGCATTTTTAGTTTTTTTTAAACTAATGTGTATTTACTTGTCTTCTATGACTAAAATGTAGAAGAAATATATTACTTTTAGATTATTAGTGAGAATAAATAAGGTGTACTTGTTATTTTGAATAACAAAAAAAAATTGAGCCCGGACCCGGCCCTAGATGTTGGGCCTAGGGCTGGGCTTAGATTTCCCTCATTCTGGCCCTGGCCCGGCCCAGCCCGTTTGATAGCGGCGCTGGCCAGGTTTTCTGGAGACCCGATGGGCTTGGGCTGGGCCGGCCCAAGCCCGGCCCATTTGACACCTCTTGCAAGGCATCATCAAATTAAGCATTGATGGCAAACATGCACGGATGTCCAAATAATAGCCTGCCCATATCGCTTTTTGTGGATTTTTATAAGCTCTGTTCAAGGTTACAGGGAAGAGGTCGGTCCAGACGCAACTCGCAAATTTTTGGGGCACACGCAGTGGCTTGTGAACTATTGGCTTTTGCAGAATGGCTTTAGCATTGGTATTGGAGATACAATTGCTGATGCTCCAACCATAGAAGGAATCAACGAAACTATCTCTACTGCAAAGCATGAAGTCAAAGCTCTTATTGAGACAGCCCAAAAGAAGGGGTTGGAGCCTGAACCTGGGCGAACTATGCTGGAATCCTTCGAAAGTAAAGTGAACCAGGTCTAAAATTAAATCGTTGACCTTAAACTCGATCTTTTTTATTCTTTTGGAGGTTTCGTGTTCAAGTGTGAAATGTCGTTTACCTCTATAGGAGTTGAACAAGGCTCGTGATGAAGCTGGAAGTAGGGCCCAGAGGAGCTTGTCAGAAAGAAACAATCTCAAGGCTATGGTTACTGCCGGATCAAAAGGAAGTTTTATTGACATATCACAGATGATTGCTTGTGTTGGTCAGCAGAACGTTGAAGGAAAGCGCATCCCTTTTGGGTTTGAGGATAGGACCCTGCCTCATTTCAGCAAAGACGATCTTGGTCCAGAAAGTCGAGGTTTCGTGGAGAACTCGTATCTTCGAGGGTTGACCCCGCAAGAGTTCTTCTTCCATGCCATGGGCGGTAGAGAAGGTATTATAGATACTGCAGTAAAGACTTCCGAGACTGGATACATACAGAGGCGTCTGGTTAAGGCCATGGAGGATATCATGGTCAAATATGATGGGACTGTGAGGAACTCACAGCGGGACGTGATTCAGTTTCTCTATGGGGAAGACGGTATGGATGTTATTTGGATAGAATCGCAGAAGCTGGAGCTTTTAAAAATGAGAAAAAATGAATTTTATGAGACTTATAGATACGAGACTGATGACCCAAAGTTGACGTCTTGCATGGGTCCAGAGTCCCTTAATTGAAGAGGATGTTGAATTCGTTCAGGACTATATTCAAATGCCGGATGAAGAGATTAACCCTGAACGTATTTCTCCCTGGCTGCTTCGAATAGAGTTAAATCTGGAAATGAAGCTTGACAAGCAGCTAAGCATGGGCGGCATTGCGGAGAAGATCAAGCTCGTGTTTAATGATGACTTAAAATGCATCTATAGTGATGACAATGCACCTAATCTGATTCTTCGTATTCGTATCATGAATGATGAAGCTCCAAACAGAGCATCAAAAGATGAGTCTGCCGAGGATGATGTCTTTCTCAAGAAGATTGAAAGTAGCATTCTGACAGACTTAGCTCTTCAAGGCATCCCTGGTATCAATAAGGTGTTTATCAAACCTCTGACGTCAAGCAAGTTTGATGAAGATGAAGGATTTAGGGCAGAAGAGGAGTGGATGCTGGATATAGAAGGTGTCAATCTTTTAGCTGTTATGGGTCATGAACACGTTGATGCGATGAGGACGACAAGTAATCACCTGATTGAAGTTATTGAAGTTCTTGGAATGGAGGAGAAAATATTTAATGGTTGTTTAATACCACGTCATCAGCTTATGTGGTATTAGACTATCACTAAAAATTTGCAAAGTAAGCAAGATGATCATTAAGTGGAGAAAATATTAAGTGATTTTCTAACACCACGTCATCAGCTTACGTGGTGTTAGACTATCACTAAAAATTTGTCAACTAAGCAAGATGATCAGTCGGTGGGACAAGTATCCAACTGGATATTAACCTTAACCATGGTTCAAAGATTACCATAATAAAAGTACAGAACATAAAACAAATGCAAAATACAAAAGCCACAGTTCCAACCCTAAAACACACAAGCCGATCCCGATCACCACTTCAACACCACCACTTTGCTAACGTCAATCTACCATAGCTACGGTAATTCTCGTCTTCTTGCTTTGTATAGAGATTGGAGCAGATCGAGACATCCCCGTGGGCACGTCAATTTCTTGTGAGGAAGAAGGAAACGGTTTGCGGTCCCTGAATTCCTTGTCAGGGGGAACAAAATGGCCTGAGGGTGATGATTCCATATTTTTTATCCTCCACTCCAATTTCAGTGCTGCATCACATTCTCTCCGGTCTCATTTCCTGCTTTTCAACAGTCAGGACAAGGTCTTGGGGGACGGAGGCATTTTTATGATATTATTAGTATTAGTAGTATTAGATGCCCATAGTTCAGTAACTCTTCATGATATTTAGGACCCCATGTATATTGGTCTTCTTTTGTCCAAACATTTGTGTAATTTTTACGTGAGTACATTCAATTATTCTTTATAGCTTATTTTTTGCCTCTTCTTTCTGCATTCCAACTATTTGAGTTTACTTGAATCTGATAACCACTTCTTGCATTCATGTTGGACATAAAATCTTAAGCAAATAATTGTAGAGATTGTGGAAATCAAATAAAATTGACAGTGATTGCATTCAGTTTTCACTTCAACTGATTTGTGAATTTTCTTTTGAATTCTGAAAACGTTATTTATTCAAGAGCTTTACAATCATCCAAGGTTTGTATATTAAATCTACTCTTATATTGGCATTAACGAACAAAGTATTCAAGATTTACATATTAACTTTAATAAATACATTAACTATGTGTTCATCTATGTTCACATGTTGGTTTGTAGTTAAGAAATGAAAGAAAAGTCAAAGGAGATGCGAAAGAGAAAGATAAATGGAGGTGGGTTTGTGACAGGAGAAGATGTTCCGGGATGGAAGCTGCCCATTCTTATTGGATAAGTGGCGATGGTGGTTCCGTGAGAATAAATCGGCGATGGCGTCAATGGTGGGTCTCGTGAAAACGAAATAGAAAAGAGAGAGGGGAGGGCAATGAGAACGATGAGAAATGAATATATTTTAGGTTGAAAATGATGGGCGGGATCTTCAAATATTTGGTGAAAGTTTGAATTTGAATTCTTGTATTTCACAAGGTTGACCATGGTTAAGGTTTGCTATCAATTTAGATACTTGCCCCACTTAATGATCATCTTGCTTACTTTGCAAATTTTTAGTGATAGTCTAACACCACGTAAGAGCTTACGTGGTGTTAGAAAACCACTGAATATTTTCTCCTAGAATACAGACCAGTATCTCTTGAAAACAGCCCCTTTTCCCCTGAGTATAGCGTTTCATACTACAGCCCTAAGACGCCTGGTTACAGCCCCATTTCTCCTGAATACATCCCCACTTCACCTGAATACAGCCCCGTATCTCCGATATACAGCCCCAATTCCTCGACATACAACCCCATTTCTCCAAGATACAGCCCCAGTTCCTCGACATACAGCGATGTTTCCCCTACACGAAATCCCCCTCCCCCTGTATACAGCAATGTCCCTAGTTACAGCCCTACCTCCCCCTTCTATAATCCTTGCTCTCCAGCGTACGGCCCAACTAGTCCAACTTACTCTTCGACCTTTTCTATTTATAGCCCTACCTCTCCTTATTACAGTCCCACATCTCCCACTTACAATCCGGTCTCTCCGAGTTATAGTCCCACTTTCCGGTCATATACTCCTACTTCTCCCGAATACAGTCCCACTTCACCAACATACAGCCCTACCTCTCTATCTTACACCCCTGCCTCACGATCCTATAGCCCAACCTCTCCATCATATGGCACAGCATCAGCTGCCTATAGCTCGACTTCTCCAGGCTACAGCCCCAACTCACCAAGCTACAGTCCTATGTCTCCAAATTACAGGTGATTATCTTGAGGCTATTTGCCAGGATTCTTTTTTTTTTTTTTCTGTTTCTGGAGGTGTTAATGTACTGTTCTTAATCAGCCCCTAGTTATTAGAGGTGTCAAATGGGCCGGGCGGCTCGCAGGCTGGCCCAGCCCTGCCCTTTTTTGGCTCGGGCCGGGTCGGCCCTAACCCTTAGGGCTTGGGCCAGGCCAGGGCCAGGCCTAACTTTTTGAGAAACAGACCCGGGCCCGGCCCATACCTAAAATGGCCCGGATTTGGCCCGGCCCGGCCCTCTTTTGGCCCAAAAAGTGGCCTTTTCAGTTTTTTTTAAAAACTAAAGTGTATTTGCTTGCCTTTTATGACTAAAATGTAGAAGAAATCTATTACTTTTAGATCATTAGTGAGAATAACTAAGGTGTATTTGTTATTTTGAATAACAAAAAAAAAGTGGGCCCGGGCCCGGCCCAAGCCCGGCCCTAGATGTTGGGCCTAGGGCCTGGGCTTGGACTGGGCCCAGATTTCCCTCATTCTGGCCTGGCCCGTTTGACAGTGGCCCTGGCCCGATTTTCTGAAGGCCCGATGGGCTTGGGCTGGGCCGGCCCAAGCCCTGCCCATTTGACACCTCTACTAGTTATTCGATGTGTTTATTGGTGTGGGATGGGTCATTAGTTTGGAAGGTCGATAACTTTGTGGGAAAGTTTTCATATGATCACTTCCTAGTGCAAAGGACAGTTAAAAGGCAACTTTTGGACAGCTACAAAATTAATGCATATATTTTAAGCTTTCCGTCAGATCATCTAACATACTTGAATACTTATTTTATGTTGCAGCCCACCATCTCCTTTATATTGACCCACATCTCCGTCATATTCACCAACATCTCCATTGTATTCACCTTCAAGCCCGACGTACAGTCCCAACAGGTAAGATGTCACTTTATATGTGTTGTATTCTTTGTGAATGAATCACATTTTACATGAAAATGTATCCTTTATTATGCTTAGGGCTGTATACGAACCGAGTTCGAGTCGAACATATGTGTGTTCGAACTCTGTTCGTTTAAGTTTTAGCTTGTTCGAGCTCGACTTGTGTTCGTTAAGAGTCAAAATATCAATGTTCGAACTCGGCTCGAGTTCGTGAGTGTAAAACCCGGGCTCGACTCGTTCAACTCGTTTAACAATACGAGCCAAACTCGAGTTCCAAAACTCTGCCCGTGCTCGTGTTCAACTTCTAACCAAATTCCTAAATCTGCTTAAAAACCTCAAATCCATCAAGCAATCAAACTGTTATGAATCAAAATTATAATATACAAAAGATACAAGGACGGTGCAAAATAAAAAAATACTAGAAAAAGAAATCTTGATCGGAGGCGATGAAGACACAAACAATGGATGCAGCATCAGATCCCTCTCCAAGTGTTCGAGGTTGAGCCCTTGCGTTCGTAGCTTTGCTCCTAGTCGTAACCAACCCCTCAATAGCTTTCGACCACTTTCTTCCCTATCTATTCTTGTATAATCGGAATCCGGCAAAGGCAAGATCACGGCGGAAGATAGGCGAATTCGGCGAAGGCAAGATGACGGCGGCAGACAGGCGATTACGGCGTCGATGATAGGATGACCATGTGCGACGAGGGGGAGAGTGAGAGGGGGGAGAGAGAGGGGGACTGTGCAATGTGTGTGTGTGTGTGACAGAAGAGAGGACGGCACACTAGACTCTAGAGGGAGGCCACTTATGAGTATTTAGATTTAGTTGTTTAGGTTTTAGTTTATATAGTTAGGGTTTTAATAATGTTGGGCTTTTTATTTTGGGCTATTTAAGGGGTTGGGCTCTATGTTTATAATTGGGCTTGGGATATTGGGTTAATTGATTTTAGGGCCTAGCCTCTAAGTTTAAATTATAATGTAGATATTAATTCTTTAAACATATTATAATTATAATTAATTTATTATTTAAATGGGTTGTTCGCGAACATGTTTGTGAACATTTTGGAGTGTTTATGCTCGGCTCGTTTAATAAATGAGTTCTAAAAACTTGTTCATATTCGGTTCGTATATTATACGAACGAACGTGAACGAGTTTTTTGGAAAACGAATCACGAGCCATTCGTCAACGGCTCGATTCATTTACAGCTCTAATTATGCTGCAGTATCCATCTACGCTTCTGTCCTTAAAAACCTCATAGTAGTCATCATTTTCTGATAAATCATATAGTCTGTTAGGTTGATTTGTTAAGCCTTCATTGAAGTTACATCAGATAATATCTTCGACTTTTATGTTCTCTTTTTTTTCTCTGTTGTGGTGGGTGGGGGGGGGGGGGGGGTAGGGGTGTATATATGAAGTCACTCTCTAGCTGCAACCTGTTATTAGGCAGTCAGGCGGTCATCTCATCATTTATCATCCAGAATATTTCACATCACGTCGGCTGGCCGTGCACAAATATGTTATGTTCTGACGACACGGCTTAAAATCGATTATGGTACTTATATTCAAAAAGATTATGACAAAAACATGCGTAGGTATACCATTTTTGCTTCGCTATACCATTGTAGCGATAACCTGCATTGAGGGGCAAGGTCTGCTGCATGCCTTACAAATCTGTGTTTGAACCTGCTTGCGTGGTGCTAGAAATTTACTTTTTGCAGATTTGTAACTGCTGAAGGTGCAGAGTTGTGCTATTATTATAGAAATAATTGTGAGATTTAGTTTGTGAGGCCTTTCTAGGTAAACATGGCACGTACTTAAACCTTTAATTCTTTTATCTTTTTGAAATGATTTCTTATAGCAAGAAAAAAGAAAAAACTTACTATCACTTGTTAAAATCTCAAGTGCCAAGATGTAATCTCCTACGGGACCAAGAATTATTCATGATTTGGCTTCTTACTTAGATGGTATATACATGATATTTGTCATAGGGATGTCTTTGCATCATGGTTCTATGGCTGCTGATTGTTTATATTTGTTTTGACTTGCAGCGCCTAGTTGACATGAAATAAACATTACGGGGACAAATTACGCAGTTGACACGGAATGATTGTCAAAGAGGTCAAGTTCTCCGCGTCTATGGCAGCATTTGTCAATCTAATGTACTCCTTGAAATACCCTTGGTCATGAAGGAACTTTACAGACTACAAAAATAGTTGACATGAACTGATTTTTCTTCTCTGCAGATTATTCTGCGTGCATGTGGAATTGTGGATGGGTTTCATACTTCCATGTCTGGTTAGTATAAGGTGATGTGATTTCCTTCCAACAAATTTAGTTTGTTTTAGCAGAAAGGCGTAAGTAGAGATCCCTGTGTCTAGCTCTTAGCCAGTCTTAATTATAAGATCTTTAACTCTTAGTTAAAGTAGTTCTGAGATAACAGAGGTGTAAAGAGACATATTCTGATGGGTCCCCGTGCGAGGCAATTAATATTTGCAGCAAGGATTCTTAACTGCCGATATTACCTTAAGTTGGCCTCGCATTTTTGTTATCATTTCTTGAGTACACTTAGTAGTGGTTAGAGACCTACTCGGACCGAAGGTATCTTAAATAGCGAAAAGATCTAGAATTTTTTTTTTTGGGGGGGGGGGTCCGCAAGGCTTACCGCTATTAAGAGTAGCAGTGTTGGAGATCTCCTCCGGCAGAGGTATCAAATTATTACATGAGGTTTGAAATACTAAAATGAGTAAAATGCCCTTTATCTGCAAGAACCTGGTTGATGAACCTATCATAAAGTTATCCCTCCCTCAAAAGAATCAGTTGAGTAAGCACTTCTAATATCTTTGATAAGGTAGTACAATGCAAATAACAAAGTTTCTCCCAACCGATATGGGATATCACAATGTCAAATGGCGCCTTCATAAGAAATTTAATTTCTTTCTTTCACGGCAAAAAGATGAATCCAAATGGATTAAAATTGTTCGATGAAGATTTTTAAACAACTAGTAGCAAAAAAATTCTTTTATTTTAAATTTCATTCATTTCAAAATCCACTACTTTCAAAATCTATTGTTCGGGTAACATTTTGGTGTTTTGGGTATTTGAATTTCTTGTAGTACAATTAAAGATAATACTGATAAGGTCTTTTTTATTTATTTAGTTGGATAATTCATATGTTATTATTTATTTTACAAGTCGAGATAATTAGGTAAGAAATAATTTCTTCGGTTGTAAAATTTGGTAGGAAAAAAATGGTAAGTGGATTACAACATCACATGTGAGAAATTTTTATTTTATAATTTTGTTTATGTTAATACCATGTGATTGCTTACCAATATACATGTATGTATATGTGTGTGTGTGTTGGGGTAGACAGATGAACCAAAATGACATAATTTTGAGAACTTTTATCCTCTTTTATTTTTTTACTGCAGCCGCCAACACCACCGTTAACCACCGCCTCCATCACCTGTCACTTATACTATCGACCATTCACCACCACTACCACCATTGTCAGTATCCACCCGCAGCCCACCATCACGAGCACGCTATAGCTCCACTCGTCACAGCTCCCAATGGTCGCCCCATCCACCATCATAGTACCCACCACCACTGCCACCCACCATCGACACGGTCTCACGAGCTGCAAGTAGGATTTAAGGTCAATAAGAGGGTAGTGTACTCTGATGACTCTTTTTGCTTCGCTGACATAATTGTGGTAATGGCTGGAGAATGGTAGTGATGGAAGAGAAAGATAAAACAATTAGGGTTGTACAAACTTAGTGGCGGAACTAGGATTTTACTTCAAGGGGTGCAAAAAATATATTGAAGTCACTCAATTTTTTATAAGTAAATTAAAATAATACACGAAAGCTGACTACATTTTTCGGTAAAACACAAAAAAAATATGGAGTACTAAAATGTATCCAAAAGTCTTGAAAGATACCAGAGGTAGCAATTAAAAAACAATTACTATTGTTAAAAGATACTAGAGACAAGAAAGAGAGGTATGAAACTTTTCATAACCCGTATGAACTTTCTGGCACATAAACAAGAAAGAAAAAAGGCATGTCGATAACATCTAAGATTCAGTATTAGAGGAATATGACGATACCTTTTGGGTTCGGCTATCATTATTTCAAGCTCTGTCATATGAGAATCATCCAAGTCATTCAAGTATAGATTGACATCCATGGCAGGAAAAAAGCATTACCATCACAAAAGAAATTACAAAAATAAATTACCACATAAAGAATAAATAGAAAGATCAAAATATTTTCTTGAGACAAAAGTATTACATCAATTTCAATCACAACACACAGCTGCCACGTTCTCGTGATATCTTATTTTCAGGTCAATAACTCCTATTAAAGCTATTATTGTTTTTATCACTACTTTCTCGGACCGAAGGTATCTTAAATAGCGAAAAGATTTAAGATTTTTTTTGGGGGGGGGGGGGGGGGTGGGGCGCAAGGCTTATCGCTATTAAAAGTAGTAGTGTTGGAGATCTCCTCCGGTAGAGGTATCAAATTATTACATGAGGTTTGAAATACTAAAATGAGTAAAATGCCCTATCTACAAGAACCTGGTTGATGAATCTATCATAAAGTTATCCCTCCCTCAAAAGAATCAGTTGAGTAAGTACTTCTAATATCTTTGATAAGGTAGTACAATGCAAATAACAAAGTTTCTCCCAACCGATCTGGGATATCACAATGTCAAATGGCGCCTTCATAAGAAATTTAATTTCTTTCTTTCACGGCAAAAAGATGAATCCAAATGGATTAAAATTGTTCGATGAAGATTTTTAAACAACTAGTAGCAAAAAAATTCTTTTATTTTCATTCATTTTAAAATCCACTACTTTCAAAATCTATTGTTCGGGTAACATTTTGGTGTTTTGGGTATTTGAATTTCTTGTAGTACAATTAAAGATAATACTGATAAGGTCTTTTTTATTTATTTAGTTGGATAATTCATATGTTATTATTTATTTTACAAGTCGAGATAATTAGGAAAGAAATAATTTCTTCGGTTGTAAAATTTGGTAGGAAAAAAATGGTAAGTGGATTACAACATCACATGTGAGAAAATTTTATTTTATAATTTTGTTTATGTTAATACCATGTGATTGCTTACCAATATACATGTATGTATATGTGTGTGTGTGTGTTGGGGTAGACAGATGAACCAAAATGACATAATTTTGAGAACTTTTATCCTTTTTTATTTTTTTACTGCAACTGCCAACACCACCGTTAACCACCGCCTCCATCACCTGTCACTTATACTATCGACCATTCACCACCACTACCACCATTGTCAGTCTCCACCCGCAGCCCACCATCACATCCCATCACGAGCACGCTATAGCTCCACTCGTCACAGCTCCCAATGGTCGCCCCATCCACCATCATAGTACCCACCACCACTGCCACCCACCATCGACACGGTCTCACGAGCTGCATGTAGGATTTAAGGTCAATAAGAGGGTAGTGTACTCTGATGACTCTTTTTGTTTCGCTGACATAATTGTGGTAATGGCTGGAGAATGGTGATGACGACTGGAAGAGAAAGATAAAACAATTAGGGTTGTGCGAACTCAGTGGCGGAACTAGGATTTTACTTCAAGGGGTGCAAAAAATATATTGAAGTCACTCAGTTTTTTATAAGTAAATTAAAATAATACACGAAAGCTGACTACATTTTTCGGTAAAACACAAAAAAAATATGGAGTACTAAAATGTATCCAAAAGTCTTGAAAGATACCAGAGGTAGCAATTAAAAAACAATTACTATTGTTAAAAGATACTAGAGACAACAAAGAGAAGTATGAAACTTTTCATAACCCATATGAACTTTCTGGCACATAAACAAGAAAGAAAAAAGGCATGTCGATAACATCTAAGATTCAGTACTAGAGGAATATGACGATACCTTTTGGGTTCGGCTATCATTATTTCAAGCTCTGTCATATGAGAATCATCCAAGTCATTCAAGTATAAATTGACATCCATGGCAGGAAAAAAGCATTACCATCACAAAAGAAATTACAAAAATAAATTACCACATAAAGAATCAATAGAAAGATCAAAATATTTTCTTGAGACAAAAGTATTACATCAATTTCAATCACAACACACAGCTGCCACGTTCTCGTGATATCTCATTTTCAGGTCAATAACTCCTATTAAAGCTATTATTGTTTTTATCACTACTTTCTCAGGAGTGACAATCTTTGCAATTCGTGTTACTTTACTTTCTATTAGAGATACTACTATTATGGATTTATGGAGCTCCTTGTATGGGTGCACAGAGAAAGAGCCTGAATCAAATTGCATCACTGGAGATGCAAAGTATAATTTTCTAGCCACCATAGCAGTAAGAGCTGTCGTGTATGTGTTAGTATCACTCAAGCAGATGCAGTGAAAACATTGATATAAAAGGAAAAAGAATAATTAGGAGAACTGCAACATAAAAGGATAATGGCAAAATATTTGGACATAGTATTTAACGTGGTTCGGCTATAACCTGCCTACCTCCACGGGGCGCGCAACCTTTTTCGTACTGTGAGAATATCGATACAAGTACAAGAGACCGCTCAAGAGTTTAATCCCAAAAACCCGAGACCCTTATCCACCTGAATATCCCTTGTACACCCCACTCAATATTATCTCTCAATGAAGAAGGAGGTTACTCAAACTTTCTCTTGCTCACTCACACTTTTGGGATGATCTTGGCAATGGATGAAATGCCTTATTTATAGGCACTTTCTAATTGCACACGTGTGTTAGGTGTGCCACCAAAACAATAGTGATTTTGACTTCAAAAGTCTATAGCCATTTTTGCTATAGTATTGTTAGTTGGTTTCTCATGCCAACAACCATGCAAATGTCAACAATTCAAAATTGGTGAACTGTTGAATACTATGCATTTGGTGGCTAATGTTTAATAACAAAGAAGTCACTAACACAACAATCTCCGCCTTGACTTTTTGTCACACCATGTAAAGATCACGAGAGATGATAACCTTCGTATTGACATATGTAAGGATGTCCATCCCCATGCCCTGGGATGATCAATCAATCTTAGCAAAGATTGATCAAGTCCAAGCAATGCTTGAACTTGCTTGTTGTCACCGGCTTCGTCAGCATGTTCGCTGCGTTTTCGTTGGTGTGGATCTTGGACAAATTTATTTCTCCAGAATTTATCCACGCTCTGATCAAATGATATCGCACATCAATGTGTTTGGTCCTTGCATGATATACTTGGTTCTTTGCCAAATGAATTGCACTTTGACTGTCGCAATACAGAAGGATACCACCTTGCTTAAAACCAAGCTCTTCAACCAAACCTTTCAACCACAAAGCTCCTTTAGATGTCTCTGTCACTGCCATGTACTCTGCTTCTGTTGTAGATAATGTTGATGTAGACTGTAAAACTGACCTCCAACATATTGGTCCACCACAAAATATGAACATGTAACCAGTCATGGACCTTCTTGAATCAAGATCCCCTGCATAGTCTGAATCAACAAAATCAACAACCTGATCTGAAGCATCACTCTGGTTAAACATGATACCATAATCAACTGTGCTTGCAAGGTACCGAAAAATCCACTTCACAACATTCCAATGCTCTTTACATGGATTTGCCATGTACCTGCTAACAACACTAACAGCCTGGGATATGTCAGGCCTCGTACAAATCATAGCATACACAAGACATCCAACTGCATTTGCATATGAAACTTTTGACATAAGCTTCATCCCATCCTGTGTACTAGGACTTAGCTGTGCAGATAACTTAAAATGGGCAGCCAACGATGTGCTCATTGGTTTAGACTCAAGCATGTTAAACGACTCAAGCATGCTAAACCTCTTTAGCACTTTCTGAATATACTTCTTTTGAGTTATCCACAACTTCTAGAACTGTCGATTTCTAGAGATCTCCATACCGAGGATCTTTTTAGCAGCTCTAAGATCCATCATCTCAAATTCAGCACTCAGCATAGCCTTCAGTTGAGCAATTTCTGATTTACTCTTTGCAGCAATTAACATGTCATCAACATATAAGGTCAAAAAAATATGTGATCCACCGACAAGTGCTTTTAAATAAACGCAACAATCATACTCACAACGAGTATATCCGTGTTCTACCATAAATGAGTCAAAGCGCTTGTACCATTATCGAGGAGATTGCTTTAGACCGTAAGGCGATTTTCTCAACTTGCAAACATAGTTCTCTTTGCCAGGTTCTATGAACCCTTCAGGCTACTGCATGTAAATTGGTTCTTCCAAATCTCCATGGAGAAAAGCAATTTTCACGTCTAATTGTTCCAGTTGCAAGTCAAACATAGCCACAATAGACAAAATAACTCGAATAGAGGTAAGGTTTACAACTAATGAGAAATCTCATTGTAATCAATACCTTCTTTCTGAGAGTATCCCTTTACCACTAATTGTGCTTTGAACTTTTCACCTTCAATTTATGAAACTACTTCTTTCTTTCTGAACACCCACTTGCACCTAATAGCTTTTGCTTTCTTAGGCAGTTACTAACTCCCAAGTAGTATTTTCTACAGTGATTCCATTTCTTCAGACATGGCTGCCATCCATTTTTCTGTTTTGATCATGAACTGCTTCTTTATAACGAGACGGATCTACACTGCTTGCCACTAATGCAAAAGAAATCATACCGGTTAGGAGCCTTTCTGGCACGTGTCTCTCTGCCTTTGGTGATACTTTGTTGCTTGTCCTGGTGCTGCACCAAGTCTTCCATGGACTGTTGATCAACTTCTTGTGATCCATGATCATCTATTTCCACCTCCATAGCCTTGCCACAATTTTGAACCAATTCAGGCTTCTCGGCATTTTGCCTCATCATCATCGAGGATTTGTCAAAGACAACGTCGCAACTAACAATCTTCTTCTTAGCAACTAGATCCCACGAATGGTAACCCTTAACATCGGTTTCATAACCAAGGAATGTGCACTTCCTCGATTTTGCATCCAATTTTGAGCGCTCCTCATACTGCACATGGACTCGGAAGGAAGTGGCTTATCGGTGGACTGATAAATGTGAGGCGAGTTTTCAGGAGTTAAAAACGAGATTAACTACAGCTCCAATTTTGACTTTGCCTAGTGGAACTAAGAATTTTGTGGTGTACAACGATGCTTCAAAGGAAGGATTAGGCTTTGTTTTGTTGCAAGATGGCAAAGTAATGGCTTATGCTTCGAGAAAGTTGAAACCTTATGAACATAATTATCCAACACATGATCTTGAGTTAGCAGCAATTATATTCGCATTGCATAAGTGGAGGCATTATTTGTATGGTGCTGAGTTTGAGATTTTTACTGATCATAAAAGTTTGAAATACTTATTTTCTCAGCAAGATTTGAATATAAGACAGAGAAGGTGGATGGAAGTACTCAATGATTATCATTGTACGATTCAGTATCACCAGGTAAAGTTAATGTTGTTGCAGATGCACTAAGTAGGAAAGTACAAGTTGCTAACTTAATGGTGAAAGAGTGGAAGTTGATTGAGCAAGCTTGTTCATGGGAGTTATCTGTTACTGGGTAAGGAATTATTCTTGCAAATTTACAAGTGAAACCAGTGTTATTACAGAGAATCCAGGAGGAACAAGAAAGAGATTTAGAGTTGCACAGAGAAGTGAAAGAAAGAGATGGAACCTTTAAACCTGAGTTTTCTATATTAATGGTGTTTTACGGTATAAAGACCGAATAGTTGTGCCTAACGCTGAAGAGTAAAAAGGAGAAATACTAAAAGAGGCCCATAAATCAAAGTATACAGTGCACCCAGGTGGAACAAAGATGTATCGGGATTTAAAATGTAATTATTGGTGGAACAACATGAAAAGAGAAATAGATGACTTTGTTTGAAGATGTATTATATGTCAACAAGTGAAAGCCGAACACCAAAAATCGGCGGGTCGATTGGAACCGTTACCGGTACCCAAATGGAAATGAGACCATATAACAATGGATTTTGTTACAGGATTGCCAAGCACCCGAGATGGGCATGATTCGGTATGGGTGATTGTAGATAGATTGACGAAGTCTGCTCATTTCTTACACGTGCTTAAGACGTATTCATTGGATAAGTTAGCCCGAATGTATGTACAAGAAATAGTTCGATTGCACGGAATACCAGTAAGTATTGTAAGTGATAGAGATCCAAGATTTACATCTCATTTCTGAAAAAGTTTGCCAGGTGCATTAGGTACATATCTAAAATTTAGCATAACATTTCATCCTCAGACTGATGGACAATCTGAGGGAACTATTCAAACATTGGAGGATATGCTTCGTGCATGTGTGATAGATTTCAAAGGAAGTTGGGATAAACATCTGGCATTGATTGAATTTGCTTATAATAATAGTTATCATGCTAGTATCGGTATGACACCATATGAAGTTCTATATGGACGAAAGTGTCGCTCACCAATTTATTGGAGTGAAGTAGGAGAAAAGGAGTTTAATTGGGCCACAGATAGTTTAAGAGACCACTGAAAAGATTCAGCAAATTTGTTGGAGTGAAGTGAAGTAGCATGTTTGTTTTGAATTGGTAAACATGTTCTCCTGGATCACTAGTTCCGTCATAGAGGTCACATTGAGGCATTCAAAAATTGGGAGGGAGTTTTGCCTTCTCGATGACTTCGGATAATGGATATCCAGATTCTTCCCTCAGGGGAGATTGTTCCGAAGAATGATATTTAGGGACAACCTTCAAAGAGTCTTGTTTTTAGGAACGAAACTCATGCGTCCTCTTTCTGTGGATAGATCTCTGAGGGTTTTAGTTCTGGAGACCTGTTCTGGAGAGGAATGGGTACTGTCTTCGACTGATGGATCGTGATGATAACATGACTCACTTTTGGTCATGTGTTAGCCGCTCTTCATCTTGAGATCCTATGTCGGATCGGCCGCTGATCTATACTTGCGGCCGTAGCTTGATCTAGAGGTGAGACAGAGACGAAGGTCACCAGGATTAAGATGAGAATGATGGGAGGATGGTGGCGTCGCCGCCATGTCAAGCTTTCATTGAATAGTATTTATGACATCTTTCAGTTCGTATTCTTTTGTTAGATCGGCATGGGGTGTCTTAAATAACTGACGGTTTAAGCGATGATGAAGGTCACCATTCTTCAAAGTGGATGTCAGAGATTGGTTTCTCCGAGATCTTGATTCAAGAGTATTAGATGTTACATTAACATGAAAATCTTCCCTGGAACCGGCATGATGATGCGAAGGTGTCGAATGCTGGTCATGAGAGTGACCAAGTCGACGAGGTGTGCTGGATCGTGCGCGACGGTTTTTAGAATGACTTTGTGAAGAGTTGCTGGAAGACGAATGATTGGCCATGTTCCATGTTGTGGTCCCGTGGATGGCGCCAATCTGTTGCAGCTAAAAACTGGATCGGGAACCACACTAGAGATAAGCCTGCAAAAGAGAACACGGAGTGACCGTCGGATGCGGTTTCTGCGGGGAACGCTCCGATGCTTAAGTCAGAGATGACTAACAATGTAGAACTCTGAGAAGCAATAAGAACACAATGTGTATGTGTGTGAGCTTGTCCCATACCTGGGGGTAGACCACCTTTTATAGTCATGGGAGGAAGACTCCCAACAGGTTTGTGAGTCTTGATGGATAGACTTGGGTCAGGTCAATCAAGATCGCGTTAGGATCCTTGAGGTTAACATCACAATGTTTCATGATTTTGTTAGGATTCTTTTAGAATCATAACTCCACTGATATGATAACCACCAAATCCATAGTTGACCAGGATTGATCATGAATCACAACTACCACGTGTTGCTCATAGATAGGATGTGTATTTTTAGCTATATCACATGATATACATCAAGCTGCCAATAACACTAGAATACTCTAGCCAAGAAACACATTTCCCTTCATTTGCCCTCAACTTAATAGAAGGGTCATATGGGGCAGTAACCTGCACAATTCTCATGATTAAATTTCTTTAAAATTTTCTCAATATAATGAGACTGTAACAAAAAAATAAAATTTGAGGTTCTAATTATTTTCATTCCCAAAATAACATTGGCTTCCCCCATATCCTTCATATCAAACAATGAAGATAGAAATGATTTGGTTTCGAACACAATATCTAAATCAGTACCAATGATTAACATATCATCCACGTACAAAAATATTATCACACAACGTCCTTTATCAAATTTAGAATAAATGCATTTATCATATTCGTTTATTCTAAATCTATGAGAAAGAACGACTTGGTCAAATCGTTCATGCCACTGCTTAGGAGCTTGTTTTAATCGATACAAAGATTTGATAAGCTTACAAACCTTTGTTTCTTGGCCCTTTAGTACAAAATCTTCTTGTTGTTTCATGTACACCTCCTCATCTAAAATACCATTTAGAAATGTCTTGACGTCTATTTGGTGTATAAGTAGTTTGTTAATAGATGATAAAGCAAACAATAATTTTATAGTGCTAAGTCTAGCTACCGGAGCATAGGTGTCGAAATAGTCTATCCCTTCCTTTTGTTTAAAACCCTTAACTACAAGTCTTGCTTTATACTTATCTACGGATCTGTCTAGCTTAAGCTTCCGCTTAAAGATCTTTTTGCAGCCTATAGGTTTAAACCTTGGTGGTAAATCAACCAATACCCAAGTTTGGTTAGACATTATCGACTCCATTTCATTATTTATAGCTTTTTGCCATAAGGCAGAATCTCGAGAAGTTACTTCTCGATATGTAAGAGGGTCATGTTCTACGTTATACATATGATAGTAATCACCTTCATTTCTACCTCCCTCAACTGTGAATTGGTAGAAATCTAAATCATAGGTTTTTTTCAATCCTTACTCTCTTACTTCTCCTTAGTTCACCTCCTTCTCCCATTTTCGGAGTAGGGTGAACTTGATCCTCATTGACTATGTCTTCATTTTTTCAATTTGTAAAGAAAGAATTTGGCATCTCTAGATTCTGAAACAATATTCTAGCTAATGGATTCAGTTGATTCCATGGTTAAGAATCTATACGTTTTGCTATGTTGAGCATAGCCTATGAAGATACATTCAATTGCCTTTTTCCTCAATTTGGGTCTTTTTGGATTGGTTAGCCTTAGTAACGCCTTACACCCCCACACCTTGAGGTGTCCAAGAGAAAGTTTTCTCTTATTCCATAACTCATAGGGTGTGACATTAGAAACTTTATGGGGTATACGGTTAAGTATATATGTAGAAGTCATGAGAGCTTCCCCTACAAATTCTTAGGCAAATTAAAAGTAAGTAATAAGGTATTAATCATTTCTTTCAAGGTCCTATTTTCCTCTCGGCTACACCATTTTGTTGTGGACTATAAGGAGCTATAACTTAGTGTATGATACCCCAAGTTTCAAATAAATCATCAAAGGAAAAGTATTCACTTCCCCTATCTGACCATAAGATTTTAATCTTACGATCTAATTGATTCTCTACTTCTGCTTTATATATTTTGAATTTATTCAAAGCTTCATCCTTAGTCCTAAGAAGGTATAGGTAAGTATAACGCGGATAATTAACTATAAATGTAATGAAATATCTTTTACCACCCCTTGTTAGGTGATCTTCCATCTCACATAAGTCCGAATGTACTATTTCTAACAATTGGGTTTTCCTCTCAACCCCTTTTAAAGGTCTTTAAAGAGTTTTCTGGCAATTTTAGACTTTATGCAAACTGAACATTTCTCTAAACTAAATGAAGTACTTTGAGGTATTAAACCTAAGTTTACCATACTTCTCATGCATTTATGATTGACATGACCTAGTTTAGAATGCCATAAATTAAATGGAACAGTAAGATAAGCAAATTTAGTATCTTTATTAGCAAGAGTAAGCTTGTACAATCCATTGGTTACATATCCCTTGTCAACATAGCTCCCTTCCTTAGTCAAAATAACACTGTCTGACTCAAAAAGAATCTTAAACCCAAATTGATTAAGCACGCTAACGGATATAAGATTCTTCCTAACATCGGGAACAAAACACATATCCTTTAAAGTCAGCTTCTTACCGGAGGAGAAATAGAGTACGACAGTTCCCTTGCCCATGACCTTAGTTGCAGATGAATTTCTCATGTAGAGATGATGCCCCTCCGCAACTGGCTCGATGTCCTTGACCAGATTTCTATTCTTAGCAATGTGTTTGGTTGCACTGGAGTCCACCCACCACTCATCATCTTCCCCCAACATGTTGGCTTTCGGAAATCACTGCAACGAAGTCCTCGTTGTCAACCACATTGGCATGGTCCCTTTTCTACCTCTTAGCCACTCAACAATTCTTCTTGAAGTGCCCAATTTTCCCACACTTCTAACAAGCCTTTCTAGGCTTGTCTTGCCGGTTGGTAGAAGCAGAAGCAAAAGCTTGACTATCAAGCTTACGCTTAAGAGCCACTAGGGGAGCCTTGGTCCACTATAAGATCTTTGGAGGGCTTGTTGTCTTCCAATTCAAGTCTATCCAAGTTTTGAGAATTCTCTTCAACTTGGATATATTTGACCAACTCTTGCATGGTCATGGCATCCATCTTTTGTTTTAACTCTTTACGACATTGTTTCCAAGCTAAAAGTAATTTAAAAATTAAAGTGGACACTTGGAAAGACTCGTCAAGAGAGTGGCCCTCCGATATAATCAAAGTCATAATCATTTGTAATTCATGAATCTGAGTAATAACAAACTTGCTATCTATCATCCGAAAGTCAAATAACTTATTGATTAGAAATTTTTTATTTCCTGCATCTTCCGTCTTGTACTTGATGTCCAGATCATCCCATAGTATCATCCCATAGTTCCTTTGCGGTGCTATTTGCGTACTTGATCTCGTACACATCATATAGAGTGTAAAATAGCCTTCCCCAAATGTAGCCCTTGCAGTAGGTGTCATCCTCTTCCCACTTTTGCTTTTGCTTCATGGCAATATGCTTAATTGCTTTATCTGCAGCTTCTTCCATGATAGACTTTAGAATAGTGAGCACGTAGGCAATCTGCAATGTTGCAAGAAAGAAATTCATCTTGCTCTTCCATCGCCTAAAGAATGAACCATCGAACTTAGCCAGCTTGGAGATGTCGTTGATCACAGACATCCTAGCAGTGGTCTCTATCGTAGCCAAAAACTGTCTTAAAATTGTTAAAAAGAAGGTAGTATGGAGAAAACTGAAGTGAAAATGTCTGAGTTGAATGCGTTTGCCAACGCTCTTCAACCAATTATGCTAAAAAACAGTCCGCTTTATCTGTTAAGTTCTTATGTAAATAGACTACTGTCAATGCTGCCACCGTACATCCAAACAATAATAGCCTAGGTTGGAAGTTCTAACTCCATTTCAGTGGAGTTTCTAGCGGGAAGCATTTGAGGTGATAACTTGATAAAAGGGTAACCCGGGCGGTGTCCGGAGGGTGTTGGGGTGACTGCTTCTTCTTGGAGTCCTTGTTCTAGTTAGCAGATTATGATGCCCTATTAGATAGCCCATGCCTTGCTCGATAGGGGCCCGAAAGCCCCCAAACCAAATCTGGGCCATCCACGGGTACACATGGACAGCGGCAATATATGGGGAGCTTAAGGATCACCACACTTTTATTGAAGATTATTGCACTTTTTCCTTGAGACAGTATCCGCTCCCTTATAATCTGCTTAGGGTAGCAGCAAATCTGCCTCCCAAGATAAAACAGGCGAACTCTGTTGATTACATCACATTGCAATCAACAGACAAAAATTTGAGAGAGAGCAAAAGAGAAATTCGAAGTGAGAAATGATCTGACCATCATCCCTATTTATAGACACCAAAAGGCACCTTGAACAGGTGCAAACAGTTGTAAAAGTTAAGTGACTCTGCAGATGTTACTTGATAGTCACAATATGTAGACACAACAAATATGTGCAATATTTGAACTAAAAAACACCATAAACATGTGCCTTTTTGAATTTAAACGGATAAGAAATTTGTTTATTTTCGTCAACAGTCACACTATTTCAGCTAAAAATGGAGCTCATAGGCTGAATTTGTCGCAAAAGTTAAGGCTGGGCTCGGGACGAGGGCATTTAACGACGATGCACATGTGCAAAGTGCACCTAAAAGTGCCAATAGCGCCTTTACGCCGCCGCCCTAGTCGTCGTCGTCGTCGCAGGTGCGTGCCCACGATGCGGTGCACCGCACATGTACGACTGTATGGCCATGCATATCATGTGTTTCTAGAACAATATGGTATGTCACGTGGCCATTTAAATACCATTCAATTAATTTGATTGATTCTTTTTGCATATTATACCTTGTAGCACAAGGTTCAATAAGGTAGGAATCAACTACGCAAAATTCCCAACAATTTCCCTCCAATTTTTCAAAATTAGATTTTATCACATTCCTAATTTAGAAATATACCTATCTCTATCCTTTGATAGGTTCTACTAAGATAAATGTGTCTTCTGACTTGAACCTTTATCATATAGCAATGAAGTCAATCAGAATTTAGAATAGCCTTAACCTTGAACTATGAATCCTTGGTAGGAATGACCATTCAACTTATATGTGATGGTAAAGATTTTTGATAGCGTAACCGTTTGCCATTTCTTCTATCTTCATAAGTATAGTTCAATTCAAAATAATAATAAAAAAAAACATGGCTGAAGAGGTGGCAAGCATGTAAAGGAAATGACAATAAACCTTTATAAGCCGCAATGCACACGCGATGCGTGTGCGATTCATTTTCCGTATCACTTGCACATGCGTAGCGTTTGCACTGCGGTTTGTTACTTGAATGCATATTATTTTCTCATGGACACACGTGTATAGAATTTTCCTCTTTTCCCTGTACTGAGACAAAAACTTGTCAATTATAAGATATTAATGATTAATGATATTTTAGCGACAAAGTGACACCAATAATTTTTTAAATGCTTAAGAAGAAAGGGTATCTAAAGATGAATATGGATAAACATAGAATTCGAAAAGAGCATCATAAAATGAATAAACCTTTCAATTTTTTTTCTCATTTTGATTTCTTGAACAATTGGTCCATTTTCATTCTTCCTCTCTCCCTCTTCATTTCTTAATGTTTAACCATTGCAAACAAGAAAAGTAATTGATAGTATAAAATGTCATTAAAAACCTACCAAAGCAAAACAATATTTATTTTGCAATAAAATGCCATTAAAAACCGACCAAGGCCAGCTAAAGCAAAATAAGTGCAAGAAAACCAAGAAAGCATGATACAAACAGTCACTCACAAAAACATATGGTACAATATAAAAAGAGAAGAGGGGAAGAAAAATGGTTGCAAAATTGGCTTGCTTTGTCCAGGGTGGTACATTGTCGAGTTACACACCACCGCCTAGCACTGTCGACCATCATTGAACAGCAGCCACAATTACAATCACCACTATATCCCGTCACCAATCTCTTACCCACCGCCACAGCCACCAGCAATCTGTCATCGACGTGCCTATCACCTTTCCACAACTACATCTCCTGTTGCCACCGTGACCCACCACCACTGTCGATCATCACCCAGCACCGCCGGCCACCATATCACCGCGTCACCAATATCCCACCCGCCACAGATCTTTTGCGATCACCAACGACAATGTGCCTCTTTTATCAGCGGTCATGACTACCACCGGAAGTTCACCATGCCCCCATTTCTTGAAAATTAAAGCTATGGTGTGTGCTTTCTTATATGACAAAATTATGTAAACAAATGATTGAAAATTGCAAGATTGGTGTAAAATGCAAACCACGCCGGTAGAGTACATGACGGTTAGGAATTGAAAGCTTGACGCTTACTATTGAAGAGTTGAAGAGAACAATTTTAGGCTGCCGATTGTAATCTGTAAAGGAGAAGAAGAAAAGGAGAATGAGGAAGATATGGTTATGTAAAAGGTGGGGGTAACTGTCATGGTAACTGAAAATTTTGTGGAGAACGTGATGGGGGCTAACAATCCTTGACCATCTTGTCCTTGGCGTGGTCTATAATTTGTCCGAGAGGGTATGCAGTTTATGAAAAAAAAAATTATTGTGAAAACTTGTCTTCTTCTAGATGAGTTTCAATGTAAAACCGAAAGAATTTTTCTTTATATATATATATATTTATGTAAATTCATTCACATTTTTAAAAAGTGAAAGAAGTGTAGCCGCTCTTAATTAGGAGGCATCCGGTGATACTTACTTAACAATCGATGGCGGGGGAGTAACTTGTAGATTTAAGTAAACATAATGGTCCAAAAACTGATTTATCCATCCTTTTAAAGTAGTATATATGTAGTGTATATAAAATAGGTACTTTACAATTGCTTGCGATCGCCGACATCGTAAGGGGAATATAGCAATCGTTGTAACGTAGTTCCACATTATGCTTAGTCAAGCTGGACAAGAACACACCAATAGCTCCGAAGTAGACTGCTGATGCAATCTTCTATCCAATCCAATCCAAAACTTAAACTATGTATGGAGTGGTGTGGAAGCTCTGTGGTGGTTGTCAACAATTGTAGGACATGGGTGCCTCAATGAACTTTAATGTGCCTCACGCCTACCTTCCTCACACGAACCTTCCACATCTACACACACACACACAGTTTTTGCATCAACTTTATAGCAAAATTATTATTTTAATGTATTCAGTGTGTTGATTAATTGAGATAGAACATATTTTAACTGCCGTACCGAATTGGGTAAAAAGATAGCTGCAACTCTTCAAATTATTAATAATTATTGGTCGCTAAATGGGGTTAGTGACATTTTTATTAATACTTTCAGCGATAATTATTACCTATACTTTTTTAACGCCACTAAAAAAAGTCAGTAAAGATATTTAACGACTATTGATTGTTGCTATATGCGGTTGTGATTACCTTCGTGCAACTCTGATAGTAGTCAAAAAAATTTCAAATGAGATTTGATTACGGGACACTCCTAAAATTTTTTCCCAAAATGTTGTTTCTATTAAAATAAGAAAAACGAACAAAATCATTTTTGTATAAAACTCAAAAATAAAATCAGAATCCTGGAATATCTAATAATATGCACTTGGTATTTCAAAACACGACGTAAGATAAAATCCAATTATGTTTTAACAAGTTAAATTTGATTGTTTATCTAACATCATGCAATCTTAAGTAGCGTTCAAAACAATTCTTGTTTTCAATTTTTTGTCCAATTTTGAAAACTGAAAAAATATATTACCATTTGACAAACATTTTTAGTTTTGGGTTAAATACACATAGGTACCCTGAAACTACCACAAAGTCTCACTTGATGGTCCAAAAGTTTAGGGGCTGTACGTTTACGTTTTTCAGTTTTTATTTTTGTAATGATGATGAAAAATATGCTTTTTTTCTTGTATGTTTACGTTTTTTTGGTTCCGTTTTGGATAAAATTTTCAAATAGTATCAAAAAAATTGAAAACACCCAAAGGGTGTTTTCACCTTTTTCCTTGAACTGTATTCTCCTAATCAGAATACCACCTCTTCTCCCACATATCTACCGCCATATTTCAACAAACACTCACCAAACTAGACCACCCATTTCATTGGGTCTTCCTAGAAATGGAAATAGTGGGATCCATTAATGAATTGATTGAGAAAAAAGTTGGTAAAAACGAAAATAAAAATGATAAACGTACAGAAAAAATTAAGAAACTAAATACGGAAGAAAGGAAAAGTACACAATACGATTTTAGAACTGAATACTAAATTCTAGAAACCAAAAACAGAATATAGAATACAGAAAAAAAATCTCGTAAGCGTACGGGCCCTAATTTTTACACATAAGGGCCTGTAACCCCAAATTTGGGATAAGTAAGTACATCCGTCAACATTCCTAACGATCCAGGCTTTTTCGTCAGGGGCATTTTTAGGATTCCATATTTGAAAAATCTCCTTGGGGCTGCCAAAAAAATTCAAAATTCAAATTCAAAAGAAACATAGGGTAGAACCCGCCAGCGAGAAACCCACCCGCCCTGCCTGACCCTCGCGTGACCCGCTCGTGCATCTCTTCCTTTAATGAAGCCAGGATCCAACCCTAGACCCATAACCCGACCTATCCACCGACCCGCACACTCCCTATCTCCTTCGGCCCTAATCCCAAAAAAAACCCTAATCCCCAATCTCATTCTTCGCACTGCACCCCTTGGCACTGTCGCTGCCCCCGCCCCTGCGGCCTCACTGCCCTGCCTCCCCCACCCCGTGTTGCCAATCATCCCCCGCCCTCCCCTTACTTCCCACCTTTATCACTCTTCATGAATTTCTCAAAATCCTCAATGCTCATTTTTGGCAGCACTTCAATGTTCCAATCATATTCATCATCTTCAGAAAAATTCTTTCCAAATATCTACTCTGGAACATACAGCTTCCCTATCGAATGACGGGGTCTGTTGAAGAACGACCGACAAAGTAGTTCTGGGAGCATCGATCTCGTAGGGATTCTGATATGAGAACCTCGTGATTCTCAATAGCCCGCCCATGAAAACCTAGTTTGAAGAGAACACATGTTATTCTCACCCTAAACCAGGTCAATCAGTTCCGTCACTTTCCTTCCCCTAGTGCTACTGTGCTTGCCTCAAAATATCCTTCAAGTACACATTTCCAGACTACATATTATCCTCCCCATCACGCTTCTTTGACAATGCCATCAAATTTAACTTCATTAGAATTTCGAAAACCCTAGAATCAAAACCTTTTCTTCGCCAAACCCTCTTTTTCTTTCAATGTATACAATTTGCCACCGGTCAGATACTTGGTTTCAACTTGGCTAGGGTTTTCTTTCAAAACCCTAGTCACAAAATCATATTCTTTGTCACTATCCAACTGAACTAGAGTCTTCAATGCTGATTTTCCAAAAATAACACATGTTTGAGGGTACAAATATGGAATCCTAAAAATACCCCTGACGGAAAAGCCTGGATCGTTAGGAATGTGGACGGATGTACTTACTTATCGCAAATTTGGAGGTACTGGCCCTTATGTGTAAAAATTAAACTTTGGGACCCTCAAATGAGACTTTGTGATAGTTTCAGGGTACTTACATGCATTTAACCCTTTAGTTTTATAGACTAGTTTTCAACATGGGACTGCTTTGAAAACTCTATTTTGGAGTTTTTAAATTTCGTTTTTGTTTTTTGAGATCCACTTTTTAACTTTTATTAGAAGCATTTTATATCTCTTCAATCTTCATTAGCAACACCTATCACCCAAGAACACCAAAGCACCTATATTGCCTGCCATCATATCTATTGACCGCCACCACCACCATCACAATTGACCGGCACCGACACCTCCGAACACCAAACACGAAATATTGCCGACCACCACATCTATTGATTGGCGATCTGCCACCATCATTGATCAATACATCCAAAAACCAAACTTGCCAACACTTCCAATCACCAGAGCCATTGATCGTCGCGCCGACTAACACCCACGAACATCGTCGACTACCATGGCCACTGATAATCATAACCACCACTGACCAATACTGTCGAACATCAAACTCTCTAACATTGGTCACCAACACTCTTCTAAATCGAAATCACGATCATACCGACTACCATTGTTTCTACAACAAACTCCAGTAAAAGATTTCATACATTGATTAGTCTTAATATCTTAAATTTTGCGCAGGTAAGTTCCAAACCAATGAAACCCTTATTCGCAAAGTAGTGTGTTACTCTATGACAGTAGTTAGATGATGACAGGGGACATGTGTGGGGACACTTCTAGTTGTTGGATATAGGAGTTTATAGAATAAGCTATCAAGTATTGAAAAATAAAAGAAAAAGAAGACAGGAAAAAATAGAAAAGAAAAGAGAAAAAAATAATAAAAGTAAAAATCAATTATGCAAAACTGTATAAAACAACGTATCATTTTTGTAAACAAAAAAACTTAAAGAGGTTTTGATTTTTGTTTGTGTGAAAACAAAAACTAAAAACTAAAATAGATTTCAAACACACCCTAAAATTATGAAGCTAAATGCCCAATATTTTTTTTTAAGTATACTCAAGACTTTTTTCTGAAAACTTTATCTCGATAATACTGCCAACATCGCTAAATTTTCTCTTTTATAACTCCGGTCACGCGTTGATTATGAGCGCTTAAAATTTTCAACGTTCCTACGTACGGCGTTTGGAGTATCGTTTTCATTTCATTTCATTTTGCCGCTTTCATTTTTGGGTAAAAAGGTCATTTTCGCTTCTTTTGCCGTTACATTTCACTCTCATCGTGAATAACGGCGGCCCCCAGACAAACGAACGAAATAAAAATATTCACATCCCCACCACGACGCACAGCCTGTCTGCAAAACAAGAGCAGGCAACGCCAGCCAAGCCAAGCCTTCATCACCACTCCACAGTTGTGCTATTACCTACCATCAAGCCCTAGGAATCTCCATTATGCCTTCCTTTCATCTCACTCCTCCTCTCTTTCTCTCCGTATATCAACACGTTCAACAGTGACGCCGAGCTTCAAATTGCAATGGCCGAGATCGCGCCGCCGGAGCCGGGGCCGATTTACCTCCACGGCGACCTGGATCTGAAGATAATCGAGGCGCGCGACCTGCCGAACATGGACAGGGTCTCCGAGCACCTCCGCCGCTGCTTCACCGTCTTCGACGCCTGCCGGCCCCCCTCCTCCGGCGGCGGCAGCCAGAAGGTCAAGCACCACGGCAAGGTCATCACCAGCGACCCCTACGTCACCGTGTGTGTCCCGCAGGCCACCGTGGCGCGCACACGCGTCCTCCCCAACTCGCAGAAGCCCCTCTGGAACGAGTCCTTCCACATCCCCCTCGCCCACCCCGTGGTCTACTTGGAGTTCCAGGTCAAGGACGACGACCTTTTCGGCGCGCAGCTTATAGGTACTGCTTTGATCTCCGCCACAAGGATAGCCACAGGTGAGCTGATTTCCGGCTGGTTTCCGGTGCTTGCGGCGTCGGGTAAGCCGCCAAAACCGGACACTGCGCTGAAGGTTGAGTTGAAATTCACGCCGTGTGATGAGAATGTGCTGTATGAGCATGGGATAGCGGGTGACCCGGCCCATTTAGGTGTCCGGCATACGTATTTCCCTCTAAGGAAAGCTTGTGCTGTGACTTTATATCAGGATGGGCATATTGGGCATGATGTTAAGTTGCCTAAGATTGAATTGGACGGGGGGAGGGTCTTTGATCATAGTAATTGCTGGGAGGATATATGCCATGCGATTTCTGAGGCACACCATCTAATATATTTGGTTGGCTGGTCGATTTACCATAAGGTGAAGTTGGTGAGGGAGCCGACTAGGCCACTGCCGAGGGGAGGGGATTTGACGCTTGGCGAGCTGCTGAAGTACAAGTCGGAAGAAGGGGTTAGGGTTTTGTTGCTGGTTTGGGATGACAAGACCTCGCATGACAAGCTTTTGCTTAGTACGGTAAGCTGCCTAACTCGCTATGCCAGCATGCCATGATCTGCTTTGTTTTATAATTTTTTGACACAATTGAATAACATGCACTCATAATGTGTTGATTAGTTGCACATTATGCGGACAGTAAGTAGATTGTGTATGCAGTGAATTGTTCTTGCGTCTTTGGATTGCTTGCCATTGGGATTGCTGTGCCGCTTTGTCGTTCATAACGTTGAATGAACAATATGACAATCAAAGTAAACAACTAAATATGCCTGCCAGTGCCCCCCCATCCCCCCAGAATGTATATCGGAAAGCATGTTTTTGCATATTATTTACTAAGATGGTTTAGCATATCTTTGAGCAGAATAATCTCTACAGATGAACAGACTTGCGAAAGGTAAAGGTTTCTAGAGATATAAAGGGTCTTTATAATGGCCTCCGGAAACAAAAAGATAGCATTGATTACCTGCATAGTGCAGGATAGAGTAATATTAATATCAGTCTCAGTAACATGACAAGGGCAAGACCATGGCCCATGGACAACTACAACAGAGAAAAACTTTGTGATGTAAGATTTCTTTTCATGAGTTCTCTGTCCACTGAAAAGGCTTGCCTTTTGAAAAGGTGTACACAATAGTTATTTAAAGCACAATGGCACGTAAAGCGCAAAAGGTTTTTGGAGCCTGGGCACAAAGCGTGGGCTTGATAGAAGAAAAGCGCAACATACCACAAACACCAAAAAATATTTCAAGTTGTCTCAAAACCAACAAATTCAGCTATATATTGGTAAGCATAGCATATTATAACAAAAGTTTGGATAGTCATTTCTCCGAAACCAGCAATTTTCAATCATCATTTGGCATCAACTTAAGACAAAGTATAGGAAGAAGAAATCAAACATCCAAGATCCAAGTATGCTACACAAGTACTTGTGGTTAAGAAAAATAACACCCAAGAAGCAACCATAATCCTGAGAAAGGTAGATAACCGTCCCAAATTGAAATCATTCTCACTAGTCAATCATCAATCATCCAAGAGAGTTAACGAAGCAAACGGCTCATCATAATCAGGGCAAGACTCCTTGTCCTCCTCCCCGAAGTCTTCCTCGACTTTATTTTCTTCATATACAAGGTTGATGTCGTCAAATGGGATGCACCTGAATTGGGGTGTTGTTTGTGTCGTGGTCTTGCAGCAGCCCTGGCGTTAGCCTTGAATTATAAATCGATTCTCCAACCACTAGCCCCTGAAGCTCTTATAAAAAAAATTCTTATTGGATAAAATGGGGTCAATCTTACAAAAAAGTCAATAAGAAAAACTGAAAAAAATGCTTTAAAGTGCTTTAGACTAATAATAAAAGAGCCCGCTTTAACAGGGCTTTGGGCATAAGCGCACAAAGCGTGGCTTTTTTAAGGTTCTGCACCTAACCCCAAGCAAAGCGCTAAAGGTAGGCTACCCGAATATCGTGCTTCTCCTTCATCAGTTGCTCAGTAAGGGAAGATAGGCTCAACCAGAGCCACCCTCGTTTTTCATTATGGCTGTCAAACTGAGGAAACAAAATACGTGAGTATTTCACTGGGCAAAAGTTTACAGCATTGAAGCCTAGTAGATATAGCTAACAGAATTATTACCTTTATAACGTACTTTAGCAAGTTGCTCCAAGATGGAGAACAAAGGAAAATTTGGATTCATGATAACTGATGCCACATAAACCATGAATTGTTGGTACTCTGAAACAGTAATTATTTTAACCTTGTTTGATATTTGCTGCATTTGCATGCTTGCTCATAGGCATGTGTTTTGGCATATAACTGCTAGTCTATTAAATATAATGTTTTTACTCGTTTTGGCTTACTTATCTCTCTAAGAAGAGTCAGGCATAATTGATAACTTGTGATGTTGTGACTTCTACCAATTTATTGGATAAATTCCATGTATTATACTCGTAAGACCTGTTATAAGTTTTTTAATGGAATTGAAAGAATTGTTTAGTGCTATTAATCTGCAAGATGTTAGTGCTTGCTGAGCATTGTCACAGATATGGTATTATGCTGATATAGTTAAGCATTCGTATTTTGAGTCATGATATGAAGTGGAAATCAATGCAGGCAGGAGTAATGCAAACTCATGATGAAGAGACCAAGAAGTTTTTCAAGCATTCATCTGTAATTTGTGTGCTCTCACCTCGTTATGCCAGCAGTAAGCTTAGCCTCATCAAACAACAGGCAGGTTTTACTTTACGATGTATACCACTCATGATACAATACTTTGAGATAGTTGCTATCATGCTCTTAATAGATTGATTTTTGTAGTTATACGCTCATCACTTGTTGTATCTTCAGCCACATTGTTAAGGAAGTTATTCGAATTTCAAATAGTATTCTGCTTGCTTAATCATATGAAAGAATTTACTGAATATTTATCATTATCCTTATAAGGGCATTACTCTGATTTGTAAAGGCCAGCAGTAAGTTTAGCCTCATCAAACAACAGGTAGGTTTTATTTTGTGATGTATACTCTCATGCATATATATGTGGGATCTGATGGAGCAATGATCATCCATCAATGAAATTTTATTTGCCACAAAACACAATTCTGTCTTTTAGACAGTGGTAAAGAGAGTATTCAACTATGAGGGCAGAAAGCCATCAAAAGTGCGAGAAGATCGACAAATCATAATGAAAACAATAATGGGAGGTGAAAAGAATGCGACTCTTTAGTAGACAAAGTGGCATCGATCTGTATATCATAATTAGGGACGAAGAAGTCACATGTCCAATTAATGATTTCCAAAATTTATTCCTTCATAGAAAGAACAGGGTAAGCATGCTTGTTGCTTGCATTGGTGGAGGAAGGGAGGGACTGGATGGGCCCCACATCACCTATTCTAGTAAATCTACAGACTAAAGCCCACGTAAGATAGAAAATCCTATTTTGAAGTTAAATCTCTGGACTGAGGACACAATTTGAAATGTGTTAGGTGATTTCCTTATGGCATCTAACTGGTAACTAAATTTGATGGACTAAATTTTCATTCTTTGTGGTAGAAAATGTCGTTAGTAAAGCTTTTTTTCCCTCCTTGCTTTTTCAAAAGTGCTTTTCTTTTCTTTTCTTTTTTCTGCTTCTTGCTTTTTTAGTAAGAGTATGCTACTTATTCTACAGTTATCTATCGGCACAAAGTGTGCATCACAAAGAACAGATTTTAGTATCCTTGACTTGGCCCCCATCTCCCCTGTTTGATTTACGTGAATATGATTCATAGGATTGCCATTCCTGGTCCGAATCAGCTGTTATTTGTACCATGGGAAATATTTGTGCTACATGTGATGGCACACGCGCAACATTTTCTGAGTTCTGCAACTGTATGAAAATACACTTGATTACTTGTGAACTAATTAACTTGCTAATGTCGCCTTTTTTTGTTGTCCTGTTGCTTTCCATTCGCTGTCTTCAGGTTGTTGGAACCATGTTTACACACCATCAAAAATGTGTGCTTGTGGATACCCAGGCCTCTGGTAATAATCGGAAAATTACGGCATTTGTAGGTGGTCTTGATCTCTGTGACGGTCGTTACGATACGCCCGAGCACCGATTGTTTCGTGATCTTGACCCCGTATTTAAGGATGATTTCCATAATCCCACATTTCCTGTAAGTTGTTTGTCCACCTTCTAGATTTCATTTTGTTTCTCGTGCACTCATGGTCAACTTAACAAAGCGCCATCCTGACTAACTTCTTTGGTTTTCACTGATACTTATGAGTGCCCTTATGTGTGTATCTGTTTGTCTGTCTGCACATGCTAGTTTGTGAGTGTTCTTATTGACATGAGTTGAACTTGAGATTTTTCCAGTCTGAATTTTTCATACCTGAAACTAAGTATTCTCAGGTGCTATGCATTAAACTATTGCCTTTTGTTTTCTCTGTGATGGCTTTGAACTTTGTCCTTAGTTGCTTACAGTTATCATTTTGATTGTCGGTCAAGCAGAATTTATATGCTAGCAAGAAAATACGGAGGATAGTGGACAGCATACAAGAGAAATTGATTGACTGACAGTTGTTTGCACCATGAGCTTATATCTAGGTGTTCTGTCTTGATTTCCTTACATATAAGGCTTCTCCAGGCACCCAAATTTTAAGCAGTTGAAATTTTCAGCAATTTTTGAACTTTTGTGAATCAGTTATTTGATGACTTGGTCTATGTTTGGGTAGCCTTGTTGGTGTCTTCATCTCTGGATTCTTGGGCATTGTGTTTGTTTACGAATTCCAATTCCTGTGTATTGTAAAGGGAAAGAAGGTTATATTTGTAACTGTTTTGAGGCAATAAAGCTCTTCTAACACTATGTTGAGGCAAGAACTTTTCCAAGTATCATATTTTGGAAAAAAATTCAATGGATGGTTATAGTGATGACATGGTGTAAACAACGGATGAGATGAGAGAATAATCAAACCTTGATCTCCTATTTTCTGGGAATCCCTCCATCCTATTAGATCCCACCCGTTTGTTACACCGCGTCATATCTATCACTGTTACACGCTGGATTTTCTCCATGTTTTGAGGCCAACACTGCCTGATTTTGCTATTATTCATCTCAAACAACTGTCAAGTTGATTTTAGTTCCTGTTTTCATCTTATCCACTTCTTCTCTCTGTCAGGAAGGCACCAAGGCTCCAAGGCAGCCATGGCATGACTTGCACAGCAAAATTGATGGGCCTGCTGCATATGATGTCCTGATAAACTTCGAGCAACGTTGGAAGAAAGCAACAAAGTGGTCAGAATTTCGATTGCTACTAAAGAAAAAGATTTCTCACTGGCATGATGATGCTATGATAAAGATAGAGCGTATCTCATGGATACTCAGTCCTCCTTCTTTTGGTCCAAAGGAGGATTACACAGAAATTCCGGAAGATGATCCCGCGTTATATGTTTCCAGGGAAGATCATCCTGAACACTGGCATGTGCAGGTAGGAATTATCCAAACCACCCCCCCTCCACACACACACAAACACACAGAAAAAAAAGGGAAAGAAAGAAAAAGCCCCTTTATGCTGTAATTTAATACATATTCTTTTTGCAAGTGATGTATGCAATTTATTTTCTTCACAGATTTTCCGGTCCATAGACTCGGGATCAGTGAAAGGATTCCCCAAAACTGTTGATGTTGCTGCATCTCAGGTTGATAATTATATCATCTTCTTATTACTGCTTATATTCGCTTGCGTATATAGCTTGCCAAGACTTCTTAAATACATTGTTATTTACGTTGAGTACTCGGTATGTGTTAAAGCTCTCTGCTTCTTTGACATTTTAAATACTGCAGAATCTTATTTGTTCCAAAAATTTGGTGATAGACAAAAGCATCCAAACAGCATATATCCAAGCAATCAGATCTGCTCAACATTTCATTTACATTGAAAATCAATATTTTATCGGATCATCGTACGCGTGGCCATCGTACAAAGATGCAGGTAAGGAAATTATTTTCTTGCTACGCTGCCAATATTTACTTGCCACTAGAACAATAAACAAACTTTTTACTGGACGAGAGTGTGCCATCTTTATCTAGTGTATGACCATATGATCATTCAACTGGACATGATCAGCTATGGCTCAGTGAACTTATCTAGTCTAAGACGATAAGACCATTTAACCGGACATGATCACCTAAACCTCAGTGAACTTAAGTTTTTTGAGGTAATAGTTCAGTTCCTCTACATCTGTTTCTGCTTAGCCAATGAGGGCCAATTAAAACCAGTGACTAGTCTTTGCTTTGGTGCTGAACGCTTCTAGCCTGTGGGAAGTTATTGGTGTACTTTTCCCTTTTTTCCACTAAGATTACTTCTGAAGATATGTATTTTACGATGTGATCAGGAGCGGATAATTTGATCCCAATGGAATTGGCTTTAAAAATCGCTAGTAAGATTAGGGCCAAGGAAAGGTTTGCAGTTTATGTTGTCATTCCAATGTGGCCGGAGGGGGATCCAACATCAGCTACGGTTCAAGAAATTCTCTTTTGGCAGGTAACAAATTTTGTTCTTAGGATCTGAACTTCCCACCTGCTGACTTTTAAGGATATGTTGAGTGAAATAAATCATTGGCACTTCATCTGCTTTATGATAAGAAGGGAGGTTTTAATCTTGCACACACATCTGTAGAATGTTGTGGAAGGAAATTTTAGAGAACACTGGATGCAGTTATTGTGAAATTTCTTCCACACCATTGTACATTAAGGAAAGGGATTCTTGCTGGAATTTAAAAGGGGAAGAGAGGACATAACAAAAATGAAGAACAGAGTTGGAAGGAAGGTGATGCAGAAGTAGAGCAGGAAGGCGAGGGGGAGGGTAGAAGCACATTAACAACAGTTGTGGCTTTGAACTAATGGGCGCTTTTTTTTATGTTTATAGTTTTGTTTGTTTAATCGTTTGTTACATCTGGCTGGGCACCTAAATCAATATGGTGGACTAGTAAAACCTGCCATTTTACACTACAAGAGTAAGGACCAAGTTTATATTGTATGACACATCTATTATTTCTACAGAGCCAGACGATGCAAATGATGTATGCTGTTGTTGCACGAGAGCTCAAGTCCATGCAGCTTCCAGACTCGCATCCTTGTGACTATTTGAATTTCTATTGCCTTGGCAAACGGGAAGAAAGGCCAAGCGAAATTAGTCAGTCTGCTGGAGATGCTGACAAGGTAGCTTTTTGGAAGGATTTCCATTTAAGTATTCAGATAACTGCACTACGAAGTACGGGTTATCTGCTCGTGTGGCTGAGGATTTATTTTGTGGAAAAGAAGAAAGCAAACAAAGTCAAATTTGGGAAAGTCCAAATCATAACTAAAATTTCAACTGTACCCTCTGAAATCAGCATTGATCTTTAAAAGATTTTACCCATCTTTGATGCTTTGTGGAAAAGAAATTATAGGTCAAAATGCAACTGCTGATTTATGTTGTCTCTCTTGTGATCGTGATTGGAGGAAGAAACTAGCTTCAGGCTTTAGAGACTTAATGGTGATTTTTAGTCTTTACTCTTCTTTTATGTTTATCGGTACTGATGTGCTGCACTATTCAGACTTGTGATGGGGCAAAGAAGAGGTAGGGATAGACCACCTATAGTTTCTGTAGGGTTAGTGAAGGACTTGATGATTAGAACGCGCAGTGGCAGATGGAGAACCACTTGGGAGAAGTAATAAAGTACCTATTGCTAGAACCATAGTGAAGAAAAGTCGACTTTGGATAGATAAAAGTGGAGGTTGCCTATCCAAGTACCTGAGTTCCCTAGCTTTAGTTTTAAAACTAGTTGTGTTGATTGTGTTATTTGTTATGTCATCACACTATATCTGCTATTCTGTGGCTTGCATAGGGAGTCTTTTTGACAATAATTAACAATCAGCAAGCCGCTTATGTGCTTTCCTTCACTGCAATTACTTGAGCTTCTCTATTCAATATTACACCTTGATAAATTCTAGGCACAAAAATATAATGTTTTATTTTTCTCAATTGACCTTGAAATTTTGTTGGCTCTGAATTTTAATCTTTGAAAAGTTTATGAAAAGTTGGTAATGCTTACTAGGTCTCAAGTGCGTGGAAGTCTCAGCGCTTTATGATTTACGTGCATGCCAAGGGAATGGTAGTCGATGATGAGTATGTAATAATTGGATCCGCCAACATTAATCAAAGATCTTTGGCTGGCACAAAAGACACTGAGATAGCCATGGGTGCATATCAACCTCATCTAACTTGGGCTGAGAAGGGGAAACATCCACATGGCCAGGTTAGACTACATGTCCTGTATGGTGTTCCTATCTAGTTTCCTGTATGGCATTCTTTATTTAGCGAGCTCAAATTTAAATGGGTATCTTCTTTATGTGTACGTACAGTGTGATGGGGAGGTTGCTCTGTGTTGGCGTGGGGGTCACGTACACTAGCAGTTGTTATGGCTGCGTACATCTTATCCCTTCCCAGACTGGCAGGAGTCTCGCCCTCTAGGCTAGAGCTTTTTTTTTTTATCTTCTGAATTATGTCCATGAGCAGTAGTATTACTTCTAGAGACAAGGAAAGAGTAGGATTTTGTTTCCTTTTTGTTCCTTGTCTATTGGAAAGTTTTGACTTGCCAGGGATGAAATATATCAAGTAGAACGATGTCATTACCAATCCAATCTTTAATGCCAAGAACAAGTTCGGAACCATAGATACAAGAAGCAGTGAAAACTATATATTTGTTGTTGCGTGACTATAGAGATTAATATACGCTTGTATCTGATGTTATCGTCGTCTCTCTGCAGATCTATGGATACAGAATGTCTCTGTGGGCTGAGCACTTGGGAATGTCAGATAAGCATCTGAAAGAACCAGAGAATTTGGAGTGTGTTGAGAGTGTGAATAAGGTTGCTGAAGAAAACTGGAATAGTTACACAGCTGAGAATTTTACGCCATTAAAAGGCCATCTTCTGAAGTACCCATTAGATGTAGATGTCGACGGGAATGTGGGTCCTTTGCCTGGTCATGAAAACTTCCCAGATGTGGGAGGTAAAATACTTGGAGCTCCTTCCCCCACTCTTCCCGATATTCTAACAACATAGTCTCCATTGTCAATCATCTGTGTTCATACAAGGCCAACTCTGTACGTGGCATACGATTGCTTGGGATCATAGGGTATTGGATTGTTTAATAAGAGGTTGACAATGTAAAATGTGGCTTTTGGGTATGTGGATTGTATATGTGGTTTTGTCAGTGGGTTTGTACATCCAAAGTGAATGGAAATCTGAGAAAATAGTCGAATGGCTAGCGAGTTGGTGAGCCTGCAGTGATTATGTGCAAGCTACTGTGTAGTTGGGAGTATTTTGTACACACAGCAGTATATATGAATGTTTCCTCAAAAGTTGAACTGAGGATTTAGTTGAGCTACTGTAAATTTGTGATGATACATTAGAGAGCTCTTAATTCCGTACAACGAATATCTGAACATTAAGGGACACAATTGCTTGCACATGGCCCCACAATGTGACCCTAAAAATTTTCGGCAAGCAAGACTGTAAGCTTCATTGCTCATCTTAATGCCGGTAGCCTGAGGTGGAGGTAAGGCCGTGTGCGGGTGCTAATGTGCTTTCTTTAACTCATTAAATTCTATCGCGTCATTTTTATCACTGTAATAACGAAGAAAGGTTTTCGAAGCTGTGTCAATGAGATAAATTAGTTGATGGGTAGTTGAGCTAAATTGGCCATCAGGTCAAAATTACTGAATAAAATTAGTTAAACTTGGCCAGGAGTTTGGTTGGACAGCTTAAACAAGTAAAGTCGAGGCCAAGAGTATGAAGTAGGAAACTGAACCCGACTGGCCCAGGTCCTGGTAATTCTCTTATCTTTGGGTAAATCTCACAACTGTACTTTGAAGTTTACTTTTTGTACAGTTTTAATACTCAAGTTTAAAGGTGCGTCAAAAAAGTATCCAATTTAAAAAAAACGTTCCGAATTAATACTTGGGCTGATAGACGATGCCGTTAAAAAGTTCGAGGGGTTAAGACCCATAATAGAAAAATATATCTCAAAAACACGCCGGTTTTCAAAGAAAATACTTAACTTTAAAAAAGTGTACCAAATCAGTACCAAGTGAAAGTAGATTTGATTTTTAATTATTTGCTTGGTCAAAAACATTCAATTTAAAATTAATTGGCAATGAGCTCAAGGCTATATATTGAATTCTTAATCATTAGCACTGAACGTGTTCTAAAGTGTATGCTACGTATTGAACCCACTCTTACCTTTTTTTCTCGTCTTTGATAACAAAAATCAATCATTTTTTAGGGGAAAAAAGAGGAAGAAAAAAAATCTATTATACATGAATTATAGAACGTTAATCACGAAAAAAAATTATGGATAGTGCAAATTTAGCTTACAAAACATTCATACACCTTGCATATTAGTAAAAGGCAATAGTAAGAACATATACATAACCCACGCGACGGATTCAAATCGATATACACGTTCATTATTAAACCTACTTCTAACCTAAATTAAACCTAAAATTTTGTCACCAAACTCGACTTTAAACTTATACAGAGTCAAAATAACCCTCGCCAAATAGATCGAATAGATCGAATTGGCCGAATCCTAGTTAGTATATGTCAAATGGCCATATAATTACACTAGCCTTTATTGGAGTTTGAGTATGATGCTAAGAAAGTGGCTTCGCAATCGACGCGGAGGTGACTTAAAGAATACAGTCCAAGTTAGATGCCAAGTACGCTGATGTGGGACACAGCAAGGGTGGAGCAAGGGCAGAGACCAAGAGCTTCCCAGACAAAGCCTGAAGATGGCAGTGCTACAAGGACGATGGCGCGGGATGAATACACGATGATAGTCACGGTCCGATGCTTTGGTCCAGAGTCATGGTCCTGTATGTTTCTCTTTCTAGAATTCTAGAGTGAAAAAATGAGTGGGAGAATGAATTTTGAAAATGTGAAGTCCTCAAATGAATTCTCAAGACCTTTATTTATAGAGGTTGAGATGATGATGTCATCAACAGACACATGGCACTCATTGGGAGTGACACATCACCGAGGGGGCCATAGATGCCAGTGCTTCAGGGACTGTCGGATAGCATATTCACCTGACCTGTCATGTATAACGTCGCTCCATCTGTCTGGAAAGACTGGCCCACAAAACGCCAGTATGGCCACACAAAGCCCTTGTAGAGTCCCACGGGGCATCAGGAGACGCCGAGGACCTGGCAGCGGTGGGGAAGACCCAACACTCAACTACCAGGCAGACTACGTGTGATGCTCTCTGAAGACCTAGTCCCATCTTGGAGTGACTTATGGTTCATAGTCCCTAGGATAGCCGATGAAAGCCCCCAGTGCCGGAGCACGTAGGCTAGTCAAGCAGACACCTTGGCGGAGATGATGACCCAGAGGAGTCGCTTATCCTGCGGGTGAGTCCTTATGCCAGGGCACTCAAAACGCGCCAAGGTAATGTCCTGGAAGAGTCGCCTACCCAACCGGCCGAGGTAGTATCCTAGAGGAGCCGTCTACCTGGAAAAAAAGGAGTTGAAGCTCCCTTGAGGAGTCGCCTAGCCCCGCGGGTGAGTCCTTATGCCGAGCACTCGGAGTGCGCCAAGGTGGTGTATTGGAGGAGTCGCTTACCTAACGTGCAGAGGTAGCATCCCGGGAGAGCGATCTACCTGGTGAAAGAGGAGTCTTCATGCCAGAGCACTTAGAACTCCCTGGCAGAGATAGTGTCAGGGAAGAGTCGCCTGTCCCGCTGGTGAGTCCTTTTGCCGAAGCACTCGGAGCCTGCCAAGGTACTGTCCCAGAGGAATCGCCTACCTGATGGGCCGAGATAAAGTTCCAGAGAAGCCGTCTACCTGGCGGAATGTAAGTCTTCATGTCGGAGCACTTAGACTCCCTGATGGAGATAGTGTCCCAGAGAAAGTCGCCTATCCCCGCGGGATGCTGCACACTCCGGGGAGTGGGTGGAAGCATGTTCCACGATCAAGGCAAGACGTGCATGGTGTGGTGAAAGGATAGACTAACGAGGGGTCGTGGTAATATGGCAGAGAGTCGGGAGATGTAGCTGCATCAGTGATGCAACGCATGGACACGACGTAGTGCGTGTGGTGCTGGGGGCATAATAGTGTGACAGAGAGCCGGAGAGCATGACTGTATCAACAACGCGTCGCATGGGGCACGAAGGAATGTGTGTGGTGCCAGGAGCATGGTAATGTGCCAGAGAGCCGGGGTGCACGACTGTAACGCCCCGAAAATCTGGAGCTCCGCCGCCCCAAACTCCCGGGTCATTAACCTACCGGATCACATCAAACCTGTCAGATCCTGTTCACTAACACATACTTTAAAACATCTAATCCGATACTATCTCAACATTCTTCAAATGCAAGCTTACAAGGCTGTTCGAACTCAAACTGTAAAAATATAAGTTCTTTACAACTCGAGTCCTTATGAATGAATCGACAGTACCGACCCGCGCATGGGCCTCGTTACCTAGTAGTGATGGGCTCACCAGAACCTCACGCAGACTCTAACCCATTCCCGAACCTGCTACAGCTTATCATTACCTGCAGAAGGGAGCCAAACGGAGGGTGAGCTTTTGAGAGCTCAGTAAGGTCGCACAAGGACTACCAAAAGAATCACAAAACGATTCCAAAGAATCCAACCGACGAAAATTTCCAGAAGACTTCAGATGGTCAAAAACTCAATGACTTCCAAAAGGATCAAAAACTCATCAGAAATATATACCAAAATAAACCAGAACAAACACGACGGATTCCAAAATAATCAATAATAGATCATTTTGAGAGTCATCATTTTCCAAAATACAATGAAGATTTTCCAAAGGATTCTATCAGAAGCACAAATCATTTTAGATAATACTTTTCAGACATTTCCGTAACAGTCATGACAGTATACAGAGCAGATAAAATAAAAAATCAACGTTGATCCTGGGTGATTGCAATGCCATTCCGGCAAAGCACAGAAGTGTACACATGCATGATGTACCAGAATAATTACTAGTCCACTTGGGTACTAGCTTGCATTCCATGCAGAATTCAGACCAGCCTTATAACGCCCGCCTCAGAACAGAACAGATAACCCAGGTCAACACAGAAAAATTAACAATATCAGTGAGCATTAACATAAGCTCAATCACCGAAATCAATTCAGATCCCAATAACAATAATCATATTGACATAAGTCAGCATTCAGAATTTTCAGAAGAAACCAGAATTTTCAGAAGAAAATCACAGATAAACAACAAAGACGATTGCGAATAATTATTAATTTTTAAGCGCAACAATCCGAAAGAACGGATACAAACAATTATCAAATTACTCAGCATGCAATACATGCGAGCATCATAAGATTTCCAAACAATCGATTCAGGTTCAATATTGGGGTTTTCTGGGCAATAACATGCTGATAGCCATACAGAATTCAGAGTTCGGCATTAGCCATAAATAAAGCAAATGAGTACTTACGAGTACGAGTTATCAAAATAAGGGTTCGGACGAAAGTCCTTCCCCAGGGTTCAGATAGAATCCCTTACCTGAATCCGCAGCTAAATTATCCTAACCGGAAGTCTTTAGCTTTAACCTAAACGGAATAATTGAACTATTAGATTACAGCCCACAGAACAAAAGTATAACTTAATACAAACTCACACATGCTCCCAAAATAAACCTCCCCTCACCGGGTATGTAAAATTACCAAAACGCCCATAGGGTGTAAAATTACCAAAATGCCCCTCTCAGACTTAATTTACCAAAAATGGTCTTCCCATAAGTAGAATCGCTGAAATAAACTTCCCATATGTAAATTTATGCAAAAATACCTTTCTTAGGTCAAATTACCAAAATACCCCTTCGGGGTGGCAAATTACCAAAATACCACTGGAGTTTCCGGCAACGAAAAAATCTCAAAAATATCTTAAACCGCTATTTTAAGCATCTTGATCTCATTTCTGGCCTAAAAAGTATTTTAAAAATTTTTTGCCCGAAAATTCTGAACCGGTGTCCGGACCAAGCGCTTAAAAGTTGATTCGGCTAAAAATACCTATCGACCTCGGAATGGCACAAAATTTTAAAATATGAATCATATCAGTAAAATAGAGTTTCCATAAAAATTTCAGATTAAAATAACTTAGTTTACTAGGTTAATTAATTTGATAAATTTCTTTAATCGATACCCCAATTTAGCGCCCTTTGGGGACTCCAAAAATTTCCAAAAATTTCCAGAGCGTAGGTCTCATAAATAGATTTGGGGTTACTCCTTTGTATTTTGTCCAAATAAATTTCTAAGTATGTCTTAAAAATTCGTAGAGAAACTGCTGGGAGAAGTAAGCTTTAGCGACACTTTGCAGTTAACTTAAATTAACCCAGCTTCACTGTACTGTTCACCATCCCTGTTCTTCGCTCTCGGCAGCCCACTTCCCAGGTAACACACCCACAAACCCACAAGCCACTCACAATATCACCCTCCTTCATTTCCCTTTACCTATACATACATATCCAAAATTCATACCAATACACAACAAAACACACACCTATGCACCTTATATTCTCACGATCACACACATATGAACACACAAGCACACAGCAAACACACACTAACCCACTGAAAAACACACACACAAATCTCAAATACCCTAACCCCTTGGAAATTCATGGAAACTTCACAATTCCATTTACCAACTTCATAAACGCTCAAAACAACCTAAGATTATTCAAGATATCACGTGATTACACTTGTATACACACATATATATACACGCACCCTTGGTACACACACAGTTATACACACACACACACACACACACACACACACACACTAGGCACACCGAAAATATTCACAAAAATACATGCTAAGGGGTAGAAGAATTACCCTTGAAAACCTTTCCCAAATCTCTCTCGAATTTTCTGTTGATTTTCGGTTTGCCCACCTATTTTTCTTCTCTTCCCTGCTTGCTCTGTTTCTTTTTGTTCCTGTTTGTTCTTGACTCTTCTTTCTTTCCCGAAAGGGAAAGGTTCACTTTTTGTTTTTTTTTTCTTTTGTTTCCTTTCCATTTAGGATAAAATCAAAGTAACATAATATTAAAAAAAAACATTAGGGGACTCATCACAGGAGGTGGCATCTCCTTATCCGGGACTTCAGAAAATTGACACATAAGGCTAAGTTTTCAAAATTGCGAAATAGCCCCTCAAGTTTCAAAATTTACAAAATGACCCGAAAAAGTCCCAAAAATTATACTTTTGCCCCAAGATTCTTTTAAGCTTCCACATGCTTCTAATACCCGAGTATTGCTCAAAATTAGCGCTCGTTTATTTTTCGGAGCCCAAATGGTTATTTTAATTGGCTCCCGAAGTTCAGGATATTACAACGATTGTATCAGCAGTGCGACGCATGGGTGTGGCGGAGTATGCATGAATGACGGTGGGCATCATGAAAATGATGCTTGACTGCGGGCGACGGGCACCGTGGAGTCAGCACTAGGGCAACGACAGGCCTTGCGGAGGGCGCAAGGCCAAGGGAGAGCAAGCAAGCGTCGGTGAATGAGGTAATAAACCCACCCAGGGAGAAAGCACACTGACCCTCTAAGGGGAAAGGTCCACTAACCCCCGGTTGACCCCCAAGGAGGAAGGCGGCCGACCCCAAAAGGGGAAGGCGAGTTGAACCTCAAAGAGGGAAGGCGGCCGATCCCCAAAGGGGGATGCATGCCAAACTCCAAAGAGGGAGGTAGGTGACTGATTGACGTCAAAAGAGTCTGCATAAGTTGGGGTGTGCCGGCGTCGTCATGCCAGTGAACATAGTTGTGCAAAAAAAGTTTCTTAGCCAGGGATAAATGTAAAAAAAGCAAAAAATGCACGTGACTTGAGTGTGTGCATTTAAACCGGTTCAAAGAGTTAAAAAAATCGAACGTTGACCACGGTGATGTGTCTCTTAAAATGGGACCCACCATGAGCCTCTTAGGTGTGACCAAAGTTGTAACGCCCCGAATTTATTTACGGAGCATTAATGCCGAATACACAGAGATCAGATAAAATTCTATAATTATCATAAGAACTCCAAAATGGTAAATCAGAGCATATACTAATAATTTTCAAAATACATCAATGTCTAACAAAATGACCCCAAAGCTTTTATACAAGTCATGTTCTTCGACACGGAGTTTCCAAAAATATACCCAAATAGCGTCAGAACTAATATACAGAGTTTGTGAAATAATGATAATCTCTAAAACGAACGATATCAACATCGCAAATTCTAAGATCGAACAAATTCGACAGAAATGAATTTCACAAGTCATAACATTTAGAACAAGTTATTCATAGTAAAGCTCAAAGCAAAGAGGAGAAGAAGAATCACTTAACTCGATTCGAAGAAATTCGGACTTAAAAAAGAAACTAAGGACTTACAAGAACAATTGGTCCATCGTTGATTTGAATTTTGAAAATAACCCTTACCTTAGCCAAGCCTTTGAGGAAAGAAAATTCTTAAGCTTCACCTTAGAACTTCCAAACTTCGAAAGCCTTCTCTCCCTCTCTCTCTCTTTCGGGCGCAAAGGAGGAAGAAACAGAGAACCCCAAAAAGGCTAGAGAATGAAATAAGACACTATTTATATGGTGGGACAAAAAATCAAGTTTGCATTCGACAGAAAATGAGTTTTAATTTGACTTAAAACATTTAAGTCGAATGAAAACACTTTTGAGTCGACTAAAAACTTTTTAGTCAATTTTTTTTAGTCGACTGAAATACTTTTAGTCGACCGAAAACTCTTTTAGTCGACTAAAAACTTTAGAAGGTAATTTTACATCATTTAAATACTTTTTAGTCGACCGAAACACTTTTAGTCGACCGAAAACTCTTTTAGTCGACTAAAAACTTTCAAATTCGACTAAAAACTTCAGAAGGAAATTTTACACGATTTAACACTTTTTAGTCAACCGAAACACTTTTAGTCGACCAAAAACTCTTGTAGTCGACTAAAAACTTTTAAATTCGACTAAAAACTTTAAAAGATAATTTTACACAATTTATATATTTTTCAGTCGACTAAAAACTATTTTAGCCGACCGAATCCTTCAGAAACTTCCTTATCAAAATTTTGAACACTTTCCATTCGAGTGAAAACTTTTGAGTTGACTGAAAACTATTTTCAGTCGACCAATCCTTCAGACTCCAAAACTTTAACATCAAAAAGTTTTGAGTCGACTGAAACCACTTCCATTCAACAGAAAATTTCAAAAATGATAAAATCATTTTCTCAATATTCTCAAAAAGACCACAAACTTATTTACTAAAAATAAAATTTTGCACTAGGAAAAAAGAAAAATTTTGGGATATTACATTCTCCCCTCCTTAAAAGAATTCCGTCCTCGGAATTTAAAACGTACCTTAAATGTCAAAAAGCTGAGGGTGCATTTCACGCATGGCTTCCTCAAGCTCCTAAGTTGCTTCCTCAATTTCGTGATTCCGCCACAAAATCTGAACTAACGGAATGACTTTCGTCCTTAACACTTGGTCACGACGATCTAAAATCTCAACCGGTTGCTCTTCGTAGGAAAGGTCCTCCCGAACTGATAAAGGCTCATACGGCACAATATGCGTCGGATCGTAAACATATTTTCTCAAATTCAAGACATGGAAAACGTTATGAAAGTGCAAAAGCTCTAGCGGTAGCGCAATTCTGCAAGCCATCGGACCTATTCTTTCTAAAACCTCGAATGGACCAACAAACCTAGGGCTAAGCTTGTCCTTCTTACCGAAACACATCACCCCCTTCCAAGGTGAAACCCTCAAAAACACGTGATCACCCACCTCAAATTCAAGTTCGCGATGACGATTTGACGTATAACTGCGCTGTCTATCTTGAGCCGCCTTGAGACGTTCCCGAATCAAATCAACTTTTTGAGTGGTCATCTGCACCAATTCTGGTCCTAATAACCGTCTCTCTCCTAATTCGTCCCAACATAGTGGTGTCCTACATCTCCGTCCGTACAATGCCTCAAACAGTGCCATCTTAATACTTACCTGATAGCTGTTGTTATATTCGAATTCAACCAAACGCAAATGACCATGCCAACTCCCACCAAGGTCTAGCGCGCAAGCTCTCAACATATCTTATAATGTCTGAATGGTGCGCTCAGATTGTCCATCTGTCTGCAGATGATAAGTCGTGCTAAAACGAAGGTCAGTGCCCATAGAATTCTGAAAGCTCCTTCAGAACTTCGAAGTGAAATGCGTATCTCGATCTGACACTATAGATAATGGTACACCATGCAACCTCACAATCTCATCAATATATAATCGAACTAATTCAGATAAAGGTGCTGTTGATAGGATCGGAAGGAAATGTGCAATCTTAGTCAACCTATCAACGATAATCCAAATGGTGTCAAAACTCTTGACCATCCTCGATAAGCCTCCTACAAAATATGTGGTTACATGCTCCCACTTCCACTGCAGAATCTCAAGTGGTTGAAGCAGTCTGCTAGGCTTTTGATGCTCCATCTTCACCTTTTTGCAAACTAACCAATGAAAGACAAATTCTGCTATATCCGATTTCATACCACTCCACCAGAAATTCTCTTTAAGGTCATGATACATTTTTGGCCCTCCCTGGTGAATAGAGAAACCAGAACTATGAGCCTCGGACAGTAACTCCCTCTTCAAGGATAAATCAGCTGGCACACCAAAGTCTACTACGGAACCAAACAACACCGTGCTCATCAATTCTGAACGCGGATTGTTTTTCACTGTTAATGTTCTCAATTATGTGAGCTATACCCGAATCTCCATCTTGGGCTTCCTTGATCCTGCTGATCAAAGTAGGTTGTACCTTTAACGCTGCTAAGTATTCCCCACCATCTTGCCATCTAATAACCTCCAGACCCAAGTTCATCATATCCTCCAACAGTTGAGGTTGACAAGTGATTAGTGCTGTTAAGTTTCCGTTACTCTTCCTACTGAGTGCATCCGCTACAACATTTGCCTTACCAGGGTGATAATGAATCGTGTAGTCATAGTCCTTCAAAAGTTCCAACCAACGCCGTTGTCTCATAATTAGCTCTTTTTGGGTGAAAATATATTTAAGACTTTTATGATCAGTGTAAATCTCGCAAGTCTCACAGTACAAGTAATGCCTCCATATTTTCAAAGCAAAAATCACGACCGTTAAAGCAATCACCTTACCATGTTGCATTAAAACACAACCTAAGCCCTTCTTTGAGGCGTCACTATAAATCACAAAACCTCCGGAACCAGATGACAACGTCAAAACCGGTGCAGACACTAACCTTTCTTTCAGTTCTTGGAAGCTAGCTTCGCACTCCTCACTCCAAACAAACCGGGTGTTCTTCTTAGTCAACTTAGTCAAAGGCACAACGATTTTTAAAAAACCTTCAACAAATCAACGATAGTAGCCTGCCAATCCCAAAAAGCTCCGTACCTCCGTGACAGTGCTAGGTCTCTGCTAGTCAATCACTGCTGCAATCTTAGAGGGGTCAACAGTTATTCCATCCTTAGACACCACATGCCCCAGAAATGTAACCTGTTCAAGCCAAAACTCACATTTCAAAAATTTAGCATACAATTTACTATCTTTCAAAGTCTGCAATATAATCTGCAAATGCTCACGATGGTCCTCTTTTGACCTAGAGTACACCAAAATATCATTAATAAAAACAATAACGAATTGATCTAAATACTGTCTAAACACACGGTTCATCAAATCCATAAAAGCAATAGGGGCATTAGTCAGGCCGAATGGCATTACCAGAAACTCATAGTGACCATAACGAGTCATAAACGCAGCCTTTGGCACATCCTCTGGCTTGACTTTTAGCTGATAATATCCAGAACGTAAATCTATTTTCGAGAAAAACTTCGCTCCCTAAAGTTGGTCAAACAAATCATCTATGCGCGGCAATAGATATTTATTACGGATGGTGATCTTATTCAACTCACGGTAGTCAATGCAAAGTCTCAATGTACCGTCCTTCTTCTTAACAAATAAGACAGGGCACCCCAAGGTGACACACTAGGGCGAATGAACCCCTTCTCAAGTAGCTCTTGAAGCTGTTCCTTTAGCTCCTTCATCTCGGAAGGCGCCATTCGATACTGAGCCTTAGAAATAGGTGCCACACCGGGCACTAAATCAATTGTGAATTCCATCTCAAGATCAATGGGTTTTCCGGGCAACTCCTCGGGAAACACCTCAGCAAAATCACAGACTACGAGTATTTTTTATATTTCACGACTTTCATGACTAGTATCATGGACGTGTGCAATGTAACCCCTACAATCTTTATGAAGCATGCGGCGAGCCGCAATAGTTGAAATAATTGATAACCCACTAGGTTTCGAACCCTTAAACTCGAATTCAGACAAATCAGATAATTGAAAATGGACACACTTCTCAAAGCAGTCAACTAAGGCGTGATAGGATGCCAACCAATCCATACCCAAAATCACATCAAAATTACGGATATCTAAAGGAATTAAGTCCCCCGGAAGGTCCCTATCACATATACGGATCTTACAGTTTCTCAATACTGAATCAACTATCACAAAATCTCCCATGCGAGTACCGACAGACAACTCATTGTCAAGTGACTGGAGTTTAACCCCAAGCCGACGTGTAAACAAAAGTGAGACAAAATAGTGTGTGGCGCCGGAGTCAAACAACACATGTGCATCAATTGAGTTAACATGTATCGTACCTGCTACCACATCCTTTGAATTCGACGCGCCATGTTGAACACCTTGCCTGTAGTCTTAGGTTTTTGTCCCCCTGATAACTGATTCTTAGTCTCTCTAGGGCCCGAAGCTGTACTCCCCACAACCGAACCTTGTGGGCCAGATTGCCCTAATGCTAACATAAGATAATCTCTGATAAGCTGACCCTTTTGGCCACACTGAAGCACGCTCCCGTATCCCAATAACAACTCTGACCGCCATGTCGCTTGTTGCACCTTTGACAAATAGGATTGGAATCTACAGACGTAGGTCTCTGAGCAAAGTTCTGGCCTAAGCTCCCATTAAAATTACCTTGAGTTTGACCCTGCCTCTGACCTTGGCCCCTCTGACCAACAAAAGTCAACGAAGATGCCTGTTTTCGCTTCCCTTCACTTTGTGCCAAGTGTGACTGAGATAATTCCAGGCGATTTCTCTTACCTGCCTTGGCTTCTTTCCTCTCTCTAAAATCTCTTGCCTCAGATTCAATAGTCTTCGCAATGTCCACGGACTAAACATAGGTCTCTATCGAGACTGGAATAATGCCCTGTCTAATGTTAGACTTAAGACCCCAAGTAAACATCTGCACCCTATCCTTTTCATTAGCAACCAACTACTTACTATACCGGGATAGTCGCGTAAACTTTACCTCATACTCGGCAACACTGTCGTTATCCTCCTGCCTCAGATTAAGAAAATCATAATACATCTGTTCTTTTACACTCCTAGAAAATAGCGGTCGAAGAACAAATCCTTAAACTGATTCCATGTCATCGCCAAGCGTTGTTCCGCCGTCTTACTACCCTTAATCATTTTCCACCAATGGTCCGCCTCCCCATCTAGCTTGTACACTGTAAGTTCTATCTTTTCCTTATCGGTACAATCCATAGGCCTAAACACCTTTTCAAGTCGAGAGATCCACTTCTCTGCCACAATCGGATCGTCGGTTCCTCCAAAAGGTTCCACATTTTTCTTATCAAATTGCTCTAACAAACTACGGGTCTGATTCTGCCCGTGATTCAGATTCTGAGGTGGGTTAGGTTAATTCTGCTGATTTAACTGAACTTGCTGATTAGCCAATAATTGAGTCAATTGAGCTTGCTGAACTGCCAGAAGGGTAAGAAGATCTGGCGGGTTCTCGTTCTCGATGACGTTCAGTTGCTCCACATTTCGATTACGAGTTCGCCTGTTATTACGACTGCTTGCCATTATTACAAAAGAAAGCTAGAATCAGATACTAACTGAAATATTACACTTAATTCTACCCATCCTATCCATCTCACAACTTATCTGATCATAAGCATGAGTCTATAGAATCTCATACCTAAGCTCTGATACCAACTGTAACGCCCCGAATTTATTTACGGAGCGTTAATGCCGAATACATAAAGATCAGATAAAATCCTATAATTATCATAAAAACTCAAAAATGGTAAATCAGAGCATATACTAATAATTCTCAAAATACATCAATGTCTAACAAAATGACCCCGAAAGCTTTTATACAAGCCATGTTCTCCGACACGGAGTTTCCAAAAATATACCCAAATAGCGTCAGAACTAATATCTGAGACAAAACAACTAACTCTTGATCGCTCAGCTAGCCCTCCAATCCAAGGTCCCACCTACTGGTCTCCTGAAAGGAACAACAATAAAGAGATGAGCCAAATGCCCAGTAAGGTCGCTCAAAGGACCAATCAAACGGAACGGAAATATCAGAGAAACAAAAATTTTGGAAGCACAAAGGGTCTCAACAGAACGAACAATCAAACCAGATTTCGAATGTCAAAACATATCTGAATAAGAAAACAGACACTAGGGCCATTCAGAAGGTGGTCACATACGTCATTACTGATATATGAGGCCGGTTCATAAAGTAAGATCGCGATCTCTAACTTAACTCTCCTGAGCTAACCCACGTTTCAATCCACGTGGGTAAGTCAGACATAAGTCACATACACTGTGACATGGCTAATAGAGTTATCAAAATAAAGATTTCAATTTAACAAAATCAAATGTCGGTCATGTCTAATAATATACGGAGTTTATGAAATAATGATAATCTCTAAAACGAATGATATCAACATCGCAAATTCTAAGATCGAACAAATTCGACAGAAATTGAATTTCACAAGTCATAACATTTAGAACAAGTTATTCATAGTAAAGCTCAAAGCAGAGAGGAGAAAAAGAATCACTTAACTCGATTCGAAGAAATTCGGACTTAAAAAAGAAACTAAGGACTTACAAGAGCGATTGGTCCATCGCTGATTTTAATTTCAAAAATAACCCTTACCTTAGCCAAGCTTTTGAGAAAAGCAATTCCTTAAGCTTCACCTTAGAACTTCCAAACGTTCAAAGCCTTCTCTCCTCTCTCTCTCTCGCGCGCAAAGGAGGAAGAAACAAAGAATCCCAAAAAGGCTAGATAATGAAATAAGAGACTATTTATATGGTGGGACAAAAAAATAAGTTTGCAGTCGACCGAAAAATGAGTTTTAATTCGACTTAAAACATTTTAATCGATTAAAAACTTTTAAATTTGACTAAAAACTTCAGAAGATAATTTAACACAATTTATATACTTTTCAGTCGACTGAAAGTCGACCGAATCCTTCAGAAACTTCCTTATCAAAATTTTGAACACTTTCCATTCGACTGAAAACTATTTTTAGTCGATCGAATCCTTCAGACTCTAAAACTTTAACATCAAAAAGTTCTGAGTCGACTGAAACCACTTCCATTCGACCGAAAATTTCAGAAATGATAAAAATCATTTTCTCAATTTTCTCAAAAAGACTACAAGCTTATATACTAAAAATAAAATTTTCGCACAAGGAAAAAAGAAAATTTTCGGGTTATTACAAAAGTAAGTTGGGAATAGAGTATATTAGATTCGATTACATGACCATAGCAAATTACACCTAACCCATTGCAACCTGATGTTGTATGAAAATTGCCCTTATAAGGAAAACCTGATAAAGTAAATAATTGACCTTATTAAGGGCTTAGGCGTAATTAATCCTATTTTCTACTGACGAAGATAAAAGCCCGCTTTGTTGGTATAAAACTGTCTCGACACCCAAAAAGGTCAAAGAGAAAGAGCTTCCTGCAGCAAAAACCCTAGTTTCCTCAATCACTCGCCAATTTTTTGGGGGTTTTCTTGGTTGCGCCGAAAATGGTACCACTCCGACACTCTCTTTGTAAATCTGTATGTATTACTACGTGCTTATAATCAAAAGACTTTTTTCTGATTCCCTGCCGTCCTTCGCAGGCCGATTCTCCTCGCAAAAGGTAACCCTAACTTCTTCGATCTGTCTTCATTTATTCAAGTCTCGAGTTCCTGTTCCTGTTTCTTTTAATTGTGCTACTAAACGCCAATCTCAACATAAAATTATGTTCTCTGGGCAGAAAGGCAAATTAGTGCAAGTGGAATCATCAATTCATCGATTGGTTTGCAATTGTTATTGCTTTACGCTACTCTCTATTTATTTACTAGTTGTCCTTTTTTACTGTAAAGGATCTGCGGATCAATACGTTTATTTTTAGTGTATTAGGGAAGTGATTTTTTTCGAGCGATTATAGGATTATTATATCGAGCACAAAGTTTAGGCGTCGGCGTGCTCTTTCGTTCTCCATTTTGATGAATTTGTAGAGTATGGAATATATTAACTGGTCAAAGCATGGAGGAGTTTCTAGGAGCTATTGATCTGATGCATTTCAGAGTTGTCTCGGATGGTATGAAGTCAAAGGTGTGCATTGCGCATGTAGACACTTAGATGCCTTTGCGGTTTATACCTCATTTTTTAACTCTCTGTTTTGGCTGTGTATTATGGTGTCTGGCAAAGTATAGTTTTGTAGCTATTTCTGTGTATGTGGTTCCTTGTGTATACTTTATCCGGGGTACTATCATTGTAGAAGAATTTAAATGAATCTTGCAGTATATGGATTGAATAGATTCTTCGTGTAGAAAAGTTGGATCCCATTCATGGTTGGAATCTCAAATTGACAACCACTATCTGGGAAGCATTGTTGCTTCAAGAGTTACTACGGATCACACCTTTTCTAACTTTTAGTATAAGTGCAATGAAAGCCAAAGGTTATTTCCCCTGCTTGGCTTTTTATAACTGTGTAATCTGCGAGTGTTATTCGACCTTTTGTTGATATTCGGTGTGCTGGAAATATCAGGTATGTACGATCTCCTTCCCCTTTGGAAGCACAGTTCAGATCCAGGTCGCGTTCCAGGTCACGGTCCAGATCCAGATCGTGGTCTAGACCAAGGGCCAGGTCTCCATCTAGGTCGCCATCCAGAACAAGGTCTAGAAGTCGTGGCAGGTTTGTATCAAATTTGCTTAGCTTTTCTTAGTAATTTTATCTTCATTACTGTCCTATATGAAGATAATGTCCAAAAGTGCTGAGTTATCACATGGATGGTTGCTGTTCACTGGCAGGCCTACTGAGGTTGTAAATCCTGGAAATACACTTTATGTGACTGGGCTATCTACCAGAGTCACGGAGAGAGACCTTGAAGACCATTTCTCCAAGGAGGGAAAGGTTAGTCTATCTGAATAGTGTGGGAATCACAGTTTTTATGTGATTAGCTTGCACATCGTTTAGTCATTTGATTTCTTAGAAGCTCGCTTCCTTGAAACAAGTGAACTCATCGTCCGAATTTGTGGATCTACTCAGTAATATTATTTTCTTATAGGTTGCTTCATGTTTTCTGGTTGTGGAGCCTCGTTCTCGTATCTCTCGTGGTTTTGCTTTTATAACAATGGACAGTGTTGAGGATGCGAACCGGTGTGTCAAACATCTCAATCAATCAGTCCTGGAAGGCAGATACATTACTGTTGAAAAGGTATGTTATTGGTACCTTTGATGGTGAAAGATGATAATTTTCTTTGGTTATCTCTCTTCTTGACTGTGCAGTTTTCTGGTTATATTCAGAAGACTTTGCATCAGCTATGTTGGCAGCAATCAAAGATGACGAGTTCATCCATTGCAACACTTAAACAGCTTGATCAATCCAGAGCTAAAACAGCTTTTCAAATTCACCTGATCAACTAACATAGCAACCATATTGCCCAACAACCATACAACCTCGGCAAATACTTTCAACTCTCAACTAATCAACGGTCATTATCAACATTGTAATCAGGCTTTTATGGTACCGCAGACCTGCATTAGCATTGCATCAACTTGATGGATACTTATACTTAGTCATCTACTTTAATGTTTTGTACTCTCCCCCTCTCTTTTTTCCTTTATCATGTTCTGTTCCTTTTGTTTTGGATTTCTTAGTCAAATCTTTGTTCTCTAAACTTTTAAAAATCGAATTGCTGATACTACAACTTTTTTTTATTATTTTTAAATAGATAGTTCTCACCTATGCTTTCATGATATATTAAGCTGAATATCTTCGAGATTTATTGAAATTGAAGTCTGTCATCTGTACTTTCAGTCTCGGAGGAAACGCCCCAGAACTCCTACGCCTGGTCATTATCTTGGGCTAAAAAACACGAGGGATGGTGGTAAGTTGTCTGTCGTGATTGATAGGAGTTTACACTCATACTCTTGGCCTAAACATGTTGTTTTTCTTTGGCGACAGGCCATCGTGGTGATCGTGGCGATCGGGTTGAGCGTGGCGATCGTGGTAGGTATCGTGGTCGTGATGACCATGGGTACCGGAGATCTCCAAGGCGATCGCCTTATCGAGGTGTTCGGGATTACTCTCCCAGGCGTTCACCTTATGCTGGAAAGTCAAGAAGGGATCGGACGAGGTCACCTCCATATTCTCCTTATCGTAGCCCTGAAAGGAGCTATGCATATCGTTCTAGGTAAGGCCCTTTGGTCTTAGGGGGAAACAAACAGATTGGGATACCAAATGTGGTTATGGTTTGACTTTGGTTTGGTTTGGACTGGACTGAAACAGACTTCATGTTTAATTGGTATCCAGAGTTGAATGATTTCTCAAATCTTTTTATGTATCGCCTGCTGCACTTCAGTATAACGTTTACTACTGTGATGCATTGAGGCCTTTGTAATTGAAGATATGCATACCAAAAGTAAATCCACACCCTTATGTCCCTAAAGGGCTGAAAAGTGTCAGTAGACCGGTTTTAGTTACAAAAGGGGTGTGAATTGGCAACATGGAGTGGGTGAATGTCTAAGAGCTTTCTTGCTCCAAAAGTATGATCTAAATAACCTTTTTCTCCTTCACCTGAGTGAAATTTCAAGAGGTGGGTCTCTTTGAGCTACGATCATAAGGTCTAAATGCCTTTTTCTCTTTAGTTCTTAGTGGCTAATTCACGACGTATCACTGTATTTACTTATTAATTGCTAAAAATTTTTTAGTTTGTGTTTGATGTGTCTAAACCTTCTGCAAGTTGGAGAACATTCGTAGAGAAATGGAACTCGGGCATTCCACACCTAGTCATTAAAGGAATAGTGCACCTAAACTAGTTAGGAAAGATCTCGCCTACGTCTCTCTCAATTAATCGGGGTGGTTTTTCCCTTATGTGAAATAAATCCTTTTGAACTCTTTGGTCAAAATTGTTGGTTATGTAAGATGTAAGAATCGGAAGGCAATATTCAACGTGGACATCATCAATACGAGGGAATTCTCCGATTGCCATGGCAAGCTTTTCGTGAAAGTTGTTTGTATTTCACCTTTGTCACGTCAAACTTACGAATGGCGGAGATGGCAAAATCTTTATGGACAACAGTTGGCGAGAGGGTAACATCAATGAAGTCCTTCCAACCGGGAATAACAGAAATGTTTACTAAGTTCTACTGCACCATGGCTTTTGACTTAAATGTACTCTGCAACACAAACGAAGAAGACAAATAGATGAAACCATAAAGGAGGGATTAGCAATCTGTTGTCATTGTATTTAGCTGCTTGTACCATTGCGAAGCTCATAATAGAAACAGTGAGTACATCTTGTGAGCAATAAGCTCAGATTTCCCTCCAACTGAACAATGAAAAATATTATTAACCCATTTTCTTATTCGTTTCTGACTCCTACAAAACGAGCCATAGATGATACAGCAAACGCAAATAATGTACAAACAGATAAAACCAGTTCATGCTGAGTTAAAAAAAAACATCGATCTATGTCTAATGCAAGGAGTATGCACTACGTTCCGCCCATAGAAGTCAATGTGGGCACAAAGCCAATTCCTCTTAGTTGATTAGCAGACTCAAATCATGTCAAGTGTATCAAGGTCAAGAATTTTTCTCTTTTGGCATAGAAGATGGCGGGATTATAAGGTTTTAATTCAACTGACATGGAGTATTGTGCATCGGTGACGTACAAAATTACCGCATATATCTGAACCTCCGATTCCTATACTTATGTTAGGGTCGAAGCGCACGAGAAACTCGCGTGTGAAGCATGCAGGGTATGGACAAGAAGCGACGGACAGGAGACTCGAACTTAGATGATATGCTTGAATTGATACTTTGAGAACTGCTGAACTAACTTCTTATTAATATCAAGGGTAAGAAATAGTTAAAGGAGTTGTACTTCAAAAGAGATGGCGAGCCTGCATTCCCATGCTACTAAGGGAGAAAATCGAAGAGGAGGCTTGTTAGTAGAACCATAACTTCTAAGATGAGAGGTGCTTCAAAGTGCATGTCTAAACATAGAATCATTCACTTGAAAAAACAACTTGTATAATCTCGGAAGGGGTTTGCTCGTAAATGTCAAGAATGATAAAGTAGCACAGAGAACCGGTGGTCTGGATCATTGTGCAGTTAGCAAGTTCTGTTTAAAACGGTCAGATGCATTTACCGACAAAGGATTCTCAAGTCAGCCGTAACATCTTTGGTGACAAAAAAAAGTCTGTAAAAATAATGTTATTGATGCTAAAATTCATAATAACAAAGCCTTCATCGCCGAAATACATTTAATAACATTTTGTATTGGAACAGCACAACAGAAGATTTTAATCCCAAACTTTTAAGAGTCGAAAAGCATCAACCTTAATATAATAAATATATCAAAGCAAACACAATATATGTAAACAGTAAATCAATCTAAATAGATCAAGATAAGAATTATCTAGCCGGTTAACATCATTATGACAAATCAGGTTAGACCAACAAGAGTAAATTAATATCGTTTGACAAGTTAAGATTAATGAATAATATCAATGGTTAGACTGCACATATATCATCTTCTTCTTATTTTCCCTTTTTGAAATCTCTGTTCAACATGCTTGATTATATTCTTTCTGGGTACCCAAAGGCCAAAAAAAAAAGGTACAAGTATTCTAACATTTGATGGAAGTTCGATCAGTTGCGTAGCAGAACTCACTGGTGGTTTGATCTTGATTTAACGGCGGCAGTGAGGTAGTCGGCGGTTGCAGTACTTACCGAGGGAAGAAAAAGAACTCAAGATTTATGTGGTTAAGATAATTCCCTAGAGTCCAATTTACGCTAGTGTTATGATTGGTCGCCACAGAACTGGCGGATAATTTGTCCATTTAGCGACCAAACTGAAGCATTAGCAACACATTATTAGGCTGCACCTTGCACTAATTGCCGAAACTCCAATCAATGGCTGCGGTCTACAGACTAGAGTTACCAGCTTCGGTTGAAGCCCCCAAACGATGGCGCTACCAACAGTACTCGGCCCTCCAAAAATCTGCACTCTCCTCTCTTCCTCCCCACTCTCACCGCCTACTGCCCATCGCCCATTTCAGACCCTCTCTTTCCAACGAAAACCCTCCACTCTCAACCCACCTTTCTCCCTCTCTTCCTCCCTCCACCACCAACAACATCAATACGACGACGATGACGAAGAGCTTGTCATCGGCGACTGCCTAGTCTTCGAACAGGGCGTATTCCAAGATCCACATCTCGAGCAGGCCTTCACTCCCAATCCAAACACCGCCCAGCCCAAGCCCAAAAATAGTAATAAATCCTCCAAGGTCGAAATACAGCCCGAGAATCTAATCCCCGAGAAATGGAAAGAAGCTCAGGAGGCGATAAATATCACAAAGAAGGAGCGGAGGAAGCTGGCCCAGCAATTGGAGTTTGGGCGCAAACTGGAGAAGAAGAGGGAAGGGTTGAGGCCCATAAGGTATTCAGTGAGTGTGGAGGAGGATTATGTGGCGTATAGGGATGCTAAGTTAGCGCAATTGAAGCCGTTCGTGCTTGATAATCCTAGTTTTGTTGCAGATGAGAGTGAGAATGGTGTGAAAACTAGAGAAAGTGAAGGGGATCACGGTGTTTTGAAGAGGAGTAGTAGGATGGTGCCGAGGAACCCGCGATTGGCCGTGTATGGCGGTACATTGGATGATGTTTCGGAGTTCTTGAGTAGTGGGAATTATGACCCTGAGGCTGCGCGAAAGAATGAAGGTAATATATTGTTACACTTGGCATGGTTTTGAGCTATTCAAAATGTGATTTATCCTTAATGTATGTGGTCGCTCGGCCTGGGAGGAGTAGTTTTTTCTTACTTGGCTATATTATAAACTTAGTAACATTTGGTAGGACCAGTTTAATTAGTTTGTAAATGCGGATTTGGATTGAATTTCTAGATGCCAAGTGAGATTTGCAACAAAAGGCCGTTTAGAATTATTTAAGCACAAACAAAAGCTTCAATTTTATGTGCTGTGAGTGCAATTTTTTTTTTCTATATGTAGATTTGGATTATTCCCGAATGACAAGTGATTACTTGTAAACTAACACCTTCCAGCATTATTTGAATTGAGTTGGAGTTCGAACTTTGTCCAAGGATCGCCAGGATCCCATATTCAGATAAGTCCTAACTACTGTTTCTCATCCTGAAGGAATTTTGAAGTCTAAGCACTGTGTTTGCCAACCCCTTTTGCCAGTGTCAAAAGAGGCTTCGGATATGGTTTGCAGTCTTCTGGTTTACATTGGCTAAGGCAAGATTGATGGTGGATTTTCTCTAGAATTGGTCCCTTACTTAAGAGACTCTGAAGCTTTGTGACTTAATTCCAGTGTTTACTTAGGTTTATTTGGAGAGGAAAAAACAATCAAGCCTTCAAGGGAGAGTACTAGTCTGTACTCATCTAAAACTATTTCTATATTGGATAAGTTATAACAATGTAAAGGAAATACCAAGGTTTTTTAAATTAAGTAACAAGATGACAATTGTACTCATTTTTCCTTGGATGTAATTTCAAACTTCAAGGGAGAGAACTAGTCTATACAAAGATACGTCTTCAGAAACCTCCTCTAGCTGGAGCAGCCAAGGTCCAACTTCCCCATCATTACGATGCTAAGTCCAGGAGGATAGCCCCATAGAAGCAGCCAGATCTGCTAAATCTGATTCTTACAGCCAAGGGAGTAATAGATCCGTTGAGGGCCTTTTTCTGTAACTATTATGACGATTTGCCCCTTAAGCCTCTTTCTGCTTGACTTCGTACTTAACTGCAAGCAAATAGTTTGGCTCTTTGAGCTTTGTGCAAATAAGTTCATTTATACCTCTTGAGGTTTATGTTCTTGTCTTTGGTCGTATGCAAATAAATGAATAATCAAACCCTTAGTCGAGACTATTTTTCCCAGAAGGTGGTAATTTCTTCCCCCCCCCAAAAAAAAAAAAAAAAAAAACATCTTTTAGGGGCATGATCTTAAAATTGGCTCAGTATCTTTGTTTTATATGTTAACTGACTAGGTCAAAAGCTGTTCACAAAGGAGGAAAAGGTACTAATGAATATGCGGGTTCCTGATCTGAAAGCTGCTACCTCTGTAAGTTTTCTGAGATCCTTGAGCAATGGTACTCATTCCTTTTATGTCATCTCTGTAATTTTTATCCACTCCTCCCCCTCCCCCCCTTCCCTTTTTTTGCATGGTGTGGTCATTGGTTGAGTGTTTTGACTGTACCAATATTACTTTATGGTGCATTGCTGAACTACTGTTGCTTGCAACTACCGTCTTTCATCACGAATATATGTTCTAATCATGTTAAAAAAAATTTCAGGACAAATGGAAACCTCTGCACACTCTTGCTGCATCAGGAGACATTTACCTAGTTGGTGCTTTGTTAAGACACAATTTCGATATTAATGTCCTGGACAAGGTATATTGGATGAAAATTGCCACTTTTTGTCTCATTGGATTGTGATCTGCAGGAAATCTAACATTTCAAGCATATGTTTGATCCTTATATATCGTTTCATGTGCAGGATGGGTTATCTGTGCTTCACAAAGTAATACTTGGCAAGAAGCAGGCTATTTTCAACCTTCTTCTGAGAGAATCAGCCAATCCTTTTGTTCGAGATAAAGTGAGTGGGAACTTACCGAGTATATCTATGCGCATTCGAAATATCATTTATTTTTGCTATTCGTGGGATTAGGTTTTAACTTAGGATTTAATTCTAGAAACTCTGAAACCAGATTTTGTGGGCATATTCTTGGTGTATCTTCCAGCTCTGATATATCATCATGATGAATCACTCTTCCCTTTTGCAACGTGCGTCGAGTTTCGTGACTAAATATGTTTAATGCTGTTTTTGTTCACCTTTATTTGCCAAAGAATATGGATTCTCAATTCTATAGCTCAGGTTTAAGCAACAATATGATTAGTCAGGTCTATTCACTAAATTGATTGAAATGTTCAAATTTAGATCTGTATATTATATCTCTAACTTTTCCTGACAACAGGGAGGGGCTACCTTAATGCATTATGCTGTCCGTACGGCATCAAGTCAGATGATAAAAATTCTTCTACTATATAATGTCGATATCAACCTCCAGGACAACGTATGTCTAATAATGCTTCCTCTTTTTGATGTTCTTCATCCCATCTATCCTGTGTGCATTAACCATTTAAAGGTTTTATGTTCGCATCCTTGTTTATCCTTTTCAGGATGGTTGGACCCCCTTACATCTTGCTGTCCAATCCCGTAGAACCGATGTGGTGAGGCTTTTGATAATAAAGGGTGCTGACAAGACCTTGAGAAACCGGGTAAACATTTTTCGGGTTCTTTGATTGCGAGTGCTTTAAGGTCACTTCTCTTGATACTTAACAGAATTTGTTCCGTCGCTTGCTATGGCCTTTTGATGGTAGTCCTGTCTAATAGTTGCTGGTGGAATGATGTAAAACTGTTGGGTTGCTGCTTAGTAGATTATGATCTCATCTGCGATACATCAAGTCGGATAGAATGGAAGTGAAAATGTAAAACATGCTAATTAGAATTTGCTCAGAGAAGGAGCACCGCAAGATTGTCTTCTCTAGTTTTTTTACTATTTAGAACAGAAGTATTTTTGTGATGAAACTGGCCAGCTATAAATATTTTCCTGAATTAGGATGATTAAGCAAATCTAAAAGAACTAGAGGTCTACAATATTTATTTGAAAAGTAATAATCATCTGAAAAGCAACTATGTAGCAAGTTTTGTATTGTGATTAACCAATTTAGGAGGAGCTAGGACAAGACTCGGCACAACAGTTAGAATGCTGCACTGTGACTTGGAGATCACAGGTTCTAATGCCGGAATAGCCTCCGGGGAGAACGTACACCTAACCCTCCCCATATCCCGCAGCAGCAACCTGACAGGGCCCTCGTTTTTAGGAGGAATCGCGAAGCTACTTTTATCATCTGGGACACATAATTGTTTGATACTTTGCGGAGTTTGAGAAACGGGTTTTCTTGCCGAGTTAACTGATTTTCTCTTCTAGCGCCAGTTTGATAGCCCAAACACACGGATCATGGACTTGATACGGAATGAGACACTGTAAAGAGACTCTTTGGGCAGCAAAAGTTGTCTGATTTGCACATAATTAACATTAAAAGGCAAGCTGGGTTTGTCTACAGTTCTAGCAATTAGTGGTATGCATGAAACTTGATAGCTGTAATTAATCTGAATTAGTGGCTATAATTTGTCTAGCAACACTATCTTACCTAAAGGTGGTGTTATATACCTAACTTAATCATCTGTGTTTAGTTGTGTCTAATTTGATTGTTCTGAACCATCAATGTTAGAAATGCACTTTGGCTCGTCGCAGGATGGTTTAACACCGCTTGACCTGTGCCTATATTCTGGTCGGGACACGAGGACATATGAGCTAATCAAGCTGATTAAACAGCTTCCGAAGCAACGGAAATTCAGTTGACAAACGAAGTATTTGACCAAGCATCAACATATGACTGTCAGTCGGCCGGGCACGAAGTTGGACGCAGCGATAAGCAAGACGAGAGCCATAATCTCGTACCTATTTCTTGTTATTGCCTCCGCAATTATCCTGTAATATTCAGTTTGGAACGTCAGCTTCCAAGGTTCGACGCCACTCCAAGGCATCATCAAAGGTATTGAGATTTAAAGGGGGCATTTGATGTTTATTTATATAGGAGGAGATTTAATAGGAATCCAACAAATAAGAATTTTACGTTTAATCGGTTTTGAGCATTTTGAACCACATTTAATTGGTTTACAACTTTTAGTCAATACCGGGTTTGGTCATCCTAAAATTGATTAAAATATATAAGATTGATTAAGTTTTGAATTATTTTCTTGGATGCTAATTTAATTAGTTTTGCAAAATTATGTTGGATCGTAAGAATTAGGAGCTGATTTAGTCTGAAATCAGACACTCAACTGCTCCGCAGAAGAGAAACCATCCTAGCATAGCTCTGGATTCATGTCTCTCGTGATTCCTTCTCTGAAACTAGAAAGAGGTCACGCTTACGAATCAAGAGGGTCGTCCTAGGGCCCGTGCATATTCTACATTATAGCCTATAATTGCAACTCTTTGAGGTTACGACTGCACCATTGACTAAGATCGAGGAAGCGAAGCACCTGTTGCATAATCAAGAATCGATCTCAAACTTTGTCTAAGATTGATTGAAGTCAGAATCCTCAGTTTCTTAAACTTTGATTTAATTTGTTTTGCAAAATCACGTTTTCCTGAAAAAGTTAAGAGCTGATTTATTCTAAATTTAATTAGGTTTGGCATCCTAAATTCAATTTCAAACTCTCCTTAAAATTGATTAAATTTAAAAATTCTTGTTTTCTGGATTTTTGATTAAATCAAGTTTAATTGAAAGAACTACGAGTTATTTTTAATCTAAATTTAATTAGATTTGATCGGTCAAAATCAAACTCCCTTGATTGAATTTAGAATCTTGATTTTCTTGAATTTTGATTTAATTAATTTTTAAAATCACGTCTGATCTCAAGAACTGTGAGAGCATCCACGCAGGGGAAATCGAGTCTACGTGTCACCACAGGCGACGGTGCGTGCCGAAACTACACAGCTTTGAATAAAAATCCATTGCCATAAAACTCATTTCTTCTCTCTTCCTTCTCACTTACTTCTTTCTGGACAAAGACGCACGTCCCTGCCCCTTCTTGCCGCTCACCATCACCGCCGCACGCTAACACAACCATATTAACGATTCTTACATCTATCATCTTACCTGTGAGAATGCAAACTGGTGACCCAATTCGGCACATCTAGGCAGTTTTTCATTTTCCTTTCTTTAGACATAGAACGAACCAAGATGGGTCTTTAATTTCTTGTTAGATTTACCCACATAATCAAACTTTGATTTGCTTTCACCTTAATTAGGCAGTGGAACAGTGTCTCAATTGACCTGTTATAGGGATCTTGGAAGGACTGGGGGAGAGAATACAACATTAAATGGAATGATTACTTAATAACAATGGATGGATCGGTAATGGCTGGTGAGGCATGGATGAAAACTTAAGAAGATGGAGGCAGGTTGGTTTGACAAATTTTTTTTTTTGTTTTTCAGTTTTTAAAGAACAGTTTTTAAAAAGCAGCTTTTTTTTTATTTACAAAAACAAGTGAGTGTTTGATAATATTTTTTTTTGAGGTTTTTTTTTTTTTTTATGTTTGTTAACCCTTTTTATTTTGACTTTTTTTTTTGTGGTTTCCGGTGGCGGTGGTGGCCTGCGGTGGCTGGTGGCTGCCAGCGGTGGTCGCCGGCGGCCGGCGGTGGTTGTCGATGGCCGGAGGTGGCTGCCGATGGCCGGCGATGGTTGCCAGCAGTCGCCGGCGGTGGTCGTCGGCCGCCGGAGGTGGCTGCCGGCGGTGGGAGGGTGGTGTGGTGGTCTCAAAAAAAAAAACCAAAAGTGAAAAAAAAAAAACCAGTTTCTGGAGTTTTTTTTTTACTCTTCAGTTTAAAAACTGGTTTTTTAAATTGGAGAAGGAAAAAAAAATGGTTACCAAACACACTTTTTTTTTCTAATTTCCAAAACTGAAAAAAAAGAGAAAAAAAAAAGAGTGTCAAATCTACCCGAAGAGAATCCAGGAAACTGGTTTCTAATTTTTTATGGCAAACGGTGCCGTTTTGGTGCGCACCACAGGCTTGATGCATGTGGTGATGCACATATTTGATTTGCCGATCCACATATATGTAAAAGACATTAAATGGTCCTTTTAAGTCATGATACACTTTTTGGTCATTTAAGTCAATTTGACCTACTTTCAGCCTTTTCGTATTCGTACACAATCGACAACTTTCAGGAGGTCACGTGTGAGCAACTTTTGATTATGCTTAAAGTTGATTTTAAAAATTAATTCTTATAACAAGTATGCTTTAAGGATGCAACCAATCAATCATCTAAAATACAACAAAGTCATAGCTTAAGTAACCAGTTCGTTGAGTGAGAGCGAGAATGTAAGAGCAGGCAAAGTTGGCCCATAATTAATAGTCCGAACGAGAACAATAGCTGAGAGCGATAGCGCTACCTTGTCTAAGAGGATATGGTGACCTTGGTCATGGTGGCAATCCACGAAGAGAAAATAGAAGAATTCTTTATGAACTCTATCTTTAGCATTAGCGTTATCAAAGATATGTAGCGAGTAAGACTTGGGAGCTAACAAGAATAAGGGGCAACCCAGAATCTGCTCTAGATTCTCATTGTATTAGAGCCCGTTTGTGATTGATTAAAAAAAGCATATTCAGCTTAAATCTTAATCAGTTTTTAAAATCTGATTTAATCATAATCAATTTGCTGTTTGGCAAAAGTAATTATAAACTAGATTAAATATATAAAAAGTGTTTGGATAAAAAGTACTAAAATCAATTTCACTATGACAAAATGACCATAGAGGACACTCAATAAACATATTCTAATATCCAAACAACGTTAACATAACTTTTATTCGTAAATAACTATAATGCCCAAATAAATTATTAAAATAACTATTTTCACGTACCTACAGAAATTGTTATTTTTTATTTTAAATTAAAAATACAAACAATCTCATGTTATTGTTTATAGTACGATAACATCCCCAAATTACAAATAAAGTTGATCTTAAGCAAAAAAAAGATTATCTATTTGTAGGAGAATAGTTTAGCAATAGGAGAAACTCCAAAAACTATCTAAGATAATTAATTAAGGGGTATGAGAGGTCTTTTGTAAAAAATACGGGGATATGATGATAAATTAGAAGGTCAAACCTGATTATGAAAAAAGTGATTATTTCATAATCCTCAATTTGAGGATTATGGATTAAATCAGTTTTTATCTTTTGGAGATGAATTAAATCTCTTAATCTCTTTTGCCAAACACTCACATACCTGATTTAATCTAGATTAAATCAGGTTTGACCATTCCATAATCAATCTCAAACACCCTCTTAGTTTTTGCACAATTCTTTATAAGATTATTATTTTTAAGGTATTGGTCAATAGGCTCCAACTAGTTCTCCCGACACTCATTTCCCAGGTCTAAAGTGGGTTTGAACCAACGCGTTTAATTTTCGATAACTTCATTCTTGCTTGACATGCATTAGTCTTATGGTCGTTTGTGATAGGTCTTCCTTGAAACTGTTCTTCGACAATTGCATCTCTCAGCCCATTGGGTTTGTTTGATCATGTAGTGTGTCACTACCGTCTCGTACTTAGTTTTGGTTAATAGTTGTGTTACAACTTCGTTTCTGACCACCTGTGATATTTTGTATGTTGATCCGTCATCACCTTTTTTCCTTTATCCTTTAATTTGAGGCGTTATCCTTCAGTTACAATATGAGAAGCAACATCATTTTATTAAGGGTATTAAAGCTGGAAAATAGTATCCTCCCCTCTCACACTTGATGTTATGCAAATCAACAAATGATATCTTATTGTGTTTTCATGTGTTACGAGATGAGCTAGTACACATGTACGATCTTTTGCACAATACTGTGCTAACTCGGGCCAACAAATTTATTCGGCTATGTCAAGCTAATTTTCTATGTCCGAATACCCCCGTTAAAACATTAAATGTTAGTCGAATTTGGGCCTTCCGAAGTACTTAGGTGTACAACTGGATATTGGCTGTGATCAATGCACATTTTTCTTGGACTTGGCACGCTCATTCAGTCGTATTGCCTTCCTCTTTAATGCATGTTCTGTAGATTTATAAGCTACCTAAGTACGTGTGCGGGCATATAGATCAAATCTTCGCTCTGTTTTGGTGGGCCAAATAGTGGGGATCGATGTTCAATTCACTGGATTGCATTGGATATGCTTTGCCTTCCTAAGCTGTTAGGTGGACTCGAATTTTAGAGAACTCAAGTCTCTAATAAGGCCCTTTTGGCAAAGTAAGCACGTAGAATTTGGAGTCTGGCCTGCGTCTTGCATGGTAGATACGACATTCGACAAGTAATTTTCAGCTTGACTTAGCAGGGAGATTTTTCATGGGTTTAGCATAATATTCTGGTCGGGTGCAATTTGTTGAAGCAAGGCTTAAGGTGGGTGGTGGTTAATGATCAGCCTATTTCTATTTGGAATGATTATTGGATTCCAGGACCAACTCAACTAGCAGGTTATCAATCAAATATTCCTATTTATCTATTTGTTTATTAGCGTTTTGTTCTGGGTACTTTTGTCCAGGATCCAGGTATTCTACGCTAGCTTTTTGACATAAATATTGTGCTACACGTTTTAGCCATTCATCCATCTCGTGATTGATTCATAAGAATGGACTCACACTTTTGATGTGAATTTTTTGGTTCAATCAACTTCGAACAGGCCTTCTTGCCATTTATCGTCGGAGTAGCCTCTTTGGGGTTGAGTGCTACAATAAGGAAAACCACCTCATCAGCGGGCGGTTGATTATGGAAATTAGCTTCACTGAAAAAAAAATATATTAACCTTTCTTTGGCAATTCTTGCAAAATCGATTGCCGTAACGGAATACGTTGATTCGTAATTATCAAACCCCAGTGGTCTGCCCACTATGCATTACATGTTTAGAAACGACTGATCATTTTTTCTGACATTGTAAAGAAGTTGTAGGGATCTGATTTGATTTATCGATTGACATTACCTTTAGAGAAGTCTCATATTGAGGGGGCCTAATTGGGTACGTCATTGGGTAAGAAACCATTGCTCTGTTCCTTATCCAAGATTTTACGTGGATTGTGGTCACTCTTAAAAATAAGGTCATTCTCGAGCCACCCTATTTTCTCCTTTTGTCATATCATATAGGATTAGTTTAACTCGAGATATTTCTATCATACTAGGTATCGTTACGGTCAGTTCGAAACATGTCACTTGATCTTTAATTGAATTACTTCTAAAAGGATCTGTGAGCAAGAATAGGTTGCATTGTTGAGCTCACTGTCCATGGGGTCCTATGCCAGCACCTATTCCTCATTACTTCATCTCGATGTCTGGCAAGCCTGGATTTACAGTAATAGCTTACCCTGACGATCACGTCTAAATTGGGTCCTTCATGCGCTCTCTTTTTTGCTGCCGATATCCTTTCTGTTCATGTTTTCACTACATTCGCTACCTTAGCTTCTATACCATTTGCATTTTTCTTATCTAATCAATAAGAGGTGATTCGTTCAAGAGATATATACTGCATGCACAACTTTACACAAATCAAAGAAGATGCTGAGAGGTAATATACATGTATGTGTGTGCAATATATATATATACACACACACATACTGCATGCACAACTTTACACAAATCAAAGAAGATGCTGAGAGGTAATATACATGTAAAGTTGTGCATTTACACAAATCAAAGAAGATGCTGAGAGGTAATACCTCTCAGCATCTTCTTTGATTTGTGTAAATGCACAACTTTACATGTATATTACCTCTCAGCATCTTCTTTGATTTGTGTAAAGTTGTGCATGCAATATATATATATATATATAGGGAGCTGATCCATTGATAGCGCTAGCAAATGGAGTTAAGTTGCTAGCGCGATCTGACCGTCCATCCTGAAAGATGGACGGTCCAGATCGCGCCTTTTTCCAAAACTGGTACCCGTCCGCCATACTGTCTCGCGGACGGGAGTTTTACCTTTTTGCCCTCCTCCCATGTCCGCGAGACTGTCTCGCGGACGCCTTTCTGTTCCTGACATGTGTCAGGAAAAAGGCGTCCGCCATACTGTATGGCGGACGATCTCTAGGCTGACACATGTCAGGGCCTGTCCTCTCGGTCGCCTATAAAGTCTCGGGCGTGAGCCCCGAGAACTGTCCCCTGGGTCGCCTAGAAAGTCTCCCTAATTCTCGGCTCTTTCAGCAAAATTTTTGCGGGCTTTCAGATTCACTTGCTTCCATTTTCAGCACCCTTCAAGCTTTTCTTGGAGTAACACACTTGGTTCAAGCATCACTCAAGCAAGGTAAAGTTTGTGATCTTGCTACCGTTTATCTTAGTAATTTTAATTTGTTATGTTCAGTAAATATATAATTAGCAAAATAGGAGACACTTTTGAGATTATGTATATGGTATCCTAAATCGGTCTAATCGTCAAGATAATTTTGAGATAATAAGCGTATTCTATTTCTACATAGGTCTTTTTCACAATGTCTGATTTCGTGTCGAGCTCCAGCACCCCCGTAGATGCTAGTGATCCGTATCTAGGACGAACCTTTCAAACGTTGGAAGAAGCTGGAGAATGTTTTCGAGCTTATTCATTGAGGGTTGGTTTTGGCATTAGAATAAAAACTACAAGAACAAGCAGCGTATCGAAAAGGATATGCTCTCGCTTATACGAGTGTCATAGGGGCAGAAACCCAGTGCAAAATGAGACACGCGTAGGCAACGATGACAGTGATGATGACGAAATAGGGTATGCGCGGAGAAGACGGGATTGCTTTGCGCGCACGAATTGCCAGGTCAAGATGTTCGTAAGCTATAAAGCCAAACAAGATCATTGGCTTATTACCAGCCTGGAACTGGCACACAATCACCCGTTAGTAACCCCTTCTAAGGTGAGTCAGATGCATCAACACAAGAAGATGGGTAAGGTCGCGAGGAGCCTAATTCACACAATGAGCGATGCGCGGCTAGGACCTACCGACATGATTAATGTTCTTGCTGAACAGGCTGGGGGAATTCAAAATTTAAACTTTAACACGACAGACGTTCGTAACGCGGTCCGAACCCATAGACGAGCCGCGTATGACCTCAATGATGCGCAAGCGACAATGAGCCTATTGAAACGGATGCAGATGGAGGACCCGCAGTTTACCTTCGACTATAAACTTGACGACGAGCATCGAGTTAGCACAATTTTTTGGGTCGACGGTCGTTCGAGGCTAGCTTATAAGCATTTTGGGGATGTCGTGACTTTCGACACCACATACCGTACCAACAAGTACTCGATGCCGTTCGCTCCTTTCACGGGCGTCAATCATCATTATCACTCCATCCTGTTCGGGTTCGCCTTGTTAAGGGACGAGAGCGAGAGTTCTTTTGAATGGTTGTTTAGGGTGTGGCTGGAAGCAATGAACTTCAAAGCACCGACTGTTATCATCACCGATCAAGATTTGGCAATGAAGAAGGCTATTGCTACCGTCTTCCCAGATACTCGACACAACTTGTGCACTTGGCACATAAGCAACAAATACCCTGAACGTCTGCATCACATGTACGCAAAGTATCCAGACTTTAAACAGGATTTTGACAAATGCGTCCTCAAGTCATTAACGATTGAGGAATTCGAGGAGAGGTGGGAAAAGCTTGTTCGGGATTACTCATTGCAAGACAACGAGTGGCTCCAGCACTTGTACGGGCTCAAAGAGCAATGGATTGGTGTTTACACGAGAAGTCATTTTTCTGCGGGCATGAAAACGACGGGCAGGAGTGAATCTATGAATGCCACGTTCGATAGTTATGTGGGTACAGCTACCAATTTGAAGAGTTTCGTCACATCAGCACAAAAAGCGGTTGCGTCGTTGTTCGTGAAAGAAAGGGCTGCAGACTTTGCAACCACGTACAAGCAAAGGAGAAGGTTGCTTGAGACCCCGCTGGAGCTGAACGGTGCCAAAGTCTATACGAAGGAGATCTTCCTGCTATACCAAGTAGAGCTGCAAAAATCGGGCCGATACAGTATATATAAGGTGGCAGAAAAGTCGTCGCGTGAGTACAAGGTTTATTCGCTCGTGAATGACCTCGTCCCTGAGAAGCTGCGCAGAATTTATACGGTGACCCACGACACATTGACGGACTCGGTGACATGTGTTTGTAAGAAGTTTGAGTTCCATGGCATCCTGTGTAGACACATTCTGCGGTTTTTCACACAGAAGAATATCAGGACAATCCCCGATAAATACGTCCTGCCACGTTGGACGAAAGGTGCAAACAGGTTGCACGGTACCATTTCCTTTCCGGAGCACCCGTATACTGACTTTGAAGAATCAGAGACGTTGCGGTATAATCATCTGGTGACGATGTTCACCCGTTTGTCCGTAAAGGGTGCTGCTACAATGGTCGGATATAAACATCTCCTCGAGGTAGCTCAGCAGCAAGAGCCCATCGTCGACCAATTGGAAGCAGCTTCAGTCAGCAATGCGGTTGACACCGAGCCTACGACGGGATCAGAAGATGACGAGCCGGGGGAGGGAGCCGACAATGATATCCGGCCTTCGGATCCAATTATATCGCAAACGAAAGGCCGCAAGAGATCTACGCGGATGAAAAGCTCTATTGAGACGGCAACTCAACCAAAAAAGCTAAGAAGGTGTGCATTGTGCAACAAAATGACAGACCACGACAAGCGGAACCATTACAAGGCACTGGGGATAAGTCCAGTGCCTTTGCAAGACGGGGAAGAAGATGATGCCGAGGATGAGGACGAACAAGCTGCAGTGGAACTTTAGTGTACTGAATATTTTGTAATAATCTTTTATGAGCCATCAAAAGTGTCGGACATTTTGTAATAATATTTTAGTAATGACTCGTTTGTAATAACCTTTACAATCATTTTTTTATACGTGATTTCTTACACTGTCCGCTACACTGCGCAGCACAACATTAGAAACCTAAGGTATTAAAGAATACCCCCCTACAACACTTAGTTTTTTTTTTGTTTTGGTTCACTTCTCTGCGTCCGCTATACTATGTAGCGGACGGCCCGCAGAATACCCCCCCTACAACACTTAGTTTTTTTTTGGTTTTGGTTCACTTCTCTGCGTCCGCTATACTATGTAGCGGACGGCCCCGCAGAATACCCCCCTACAACACTTAGTTTTTTTTTGGTTTTGGTTCACTTCTCTGCGTCCGCTATACTATGTAGCGGACGGCCCCGCAGACCCCAACACTTAGTTTTTTTTTGGTTTTGGTTCACTTCTCTGCGTCCGCTATACTATGTAGCGGACGGCCCCGCAGACCCCCCTACAACACTTAGTTTTTTTTTGGTTTTGGTTCACTTCTCTGCGTCCGCTATACTATGTAGCGGACGGCCCGCAGAATACCCCCTACAACACTTAGTTTTTTTTTTGGTTTTGGTTCACTTCTCTGCGTCCGCTATACTATGTAGCGGACGGCCCCGCAGACCCCAACACTTAGTTTTTTTTTGGTTTTGGTTCACTTCTCTGCGTCCGCTATACTATGTAGCGGACGGGGTTCACTTCTCTGCGTCCGCTATACTATGTAGCGGACGGCCCCGCAGAATACCCCCCCTACAACACTTAGTTTTTGGTTTTGGTTCACTTCTCTGCGTCCGCTATACTATGTAGCGGACGGCCCCGCAGACCCCAACACTTAGTTTTTTTTTGGTTTTTTTTTGGTTGTGGTCACTTTTCTGCGTCCGCTATACTATGTAGCGGACGGCCCCGCAGATACACATATTATCGATCACTTTGTTATTTTTTGAACACTTGCCCTGCAGATAGACAGATATCCAACACTTGGTTTCCCACCGTTAAATCATATTGGTCAATAAAATCAATCGCATTCAATAAATTTTTTGGGTTAAAAAAGTGTTGTAACGTTACAATGTGAATTGGGGAACATCATCTCTCGCAGGAATTATGTTCCTTACACGGATTTACAATAAACCTAATAGCTCTAGGCCGGCCATTCATAATTTGCCAAGCAATCCTATACCTAAAGTCTTGTATGCATTCTTCGCTCCAGACAGTCTTCTTGAGGCTCTCAGACCGGCAAATGTAATCCATGTACATGCAGAGGAAGACGCCGCAGTCCGAGGAATTATGTTGCTTGGGCCTACTCCTCTTCAATCGGAAAATGAGGACCGGCCTGCGCGATACCTTCTCCCGACGCCTACCATTGACCAGGGCAGCAAAAAGATTCTGCGAGAACCATAATAAGCATTAAACATAGCTAGCAAAATAAGATTAATCAGTTTTATAATATGCAAGTTACAACAAGAAGGAAACAGGATCTTACCATGGCATCCAACTGGCCTATGCCTCGGTACATATCAATCACAGGCATCACGTCGGTATCGTCGTAGAGACTGTCGACGACTGAAACCGTGCTCTGTAATGGTTCGTAGCAAACCAAGTACCAGTGGGCATTCCCTAAAAAGGGGATTAGAAACACGTCGGCAACACTTGCGCTCACTGGACTATCCCTAGCAAGATATGCTTGTAGGTTAGGGGACGGTTTCCACTGGGCCATGCCTCTCCCCTTCCTTGCATTGCCCCAGTCGTGCCACTCTTGTACTAGGAGCTGATGGAAAAAAGCATCCAAGATAAACACGCGCAGACCGATGTCTGGATGCTCCCGACACCTTCGCCTCAGAATTTGCACGTAGTGCGAGATGACACCGCTGTCTAACCAAGATCCCGGCGCCAGCGAGGCGATCTCTGTCCAAGAGGCATTGTAATCCAAGCCCTCGGGGTGATCCACGTCATACGACGCTCCGTCTTGGGGGGCCCCGCTAAAATAACGGGCTCGGATTATATCGCATTTATGCGGCTTTAGGGGCCTGGCTGGATGCCCTTTCGGATATTGCCCTCGGGGGTCGATCGGGGGATATTGGCCTCCAATTCCTTCTTCGGCCGGCTGATATTCCCCTTCGGGGCCGCCAACTGGTCCCGCCCACGGGACAATGGGCAGTGCCTCGGAGAAACCGTAGTTTCCGAAAGGAAAGTCTTGCGTGACTTGAGAGAGGGGTTCCGGGAACAAATTGAAGGAGGGGCCGCTGTAATCGCCCCACGACGCTTGAGCCTGTCCCATCCCCGCTTCAGAGGTACCAACAACTCCCTGACTCACCCCTGAAGCCTGTCCAGAGGGATCACCGTATCCCTGGCTGACGCCCGTATAACCCATTCCCGGGCTTACTCCCGAAGACTGGCCCGATGCTTGGCGCAAAAAATTCCCGCAGCCTAAAGCCAATGTCGCAGCCTGTTGGCAAAGATCCTCGCCCATTGCGCTCACCAGATCCCTCCGCTCACTCAACTTCTGGAAGAATGCAAGCGAGGCATTAACCTACATCCAAAGAGATAAAAAATTAAGTAACTTCAATCAGACATTTATATTCAACTAATTTGGTTCAAGTCAGACTTGTTGGGCAACTTACGAGATTGTATGCCATACGCTCATCGATCTGACCCCTAGGCGCATACCTCTCCCCACGTTCAAAGTTTACAGGGGCTACTCTCCTCCGCGTGATGCGGTAGTACCACTCATCGTACTGATCGATGCTGATAACGGGGTCTGGCTCCGAGACGATGGCCGCCAGTGTGTCCTGCCAAGAAGTCCAAAGCTCTATTTCGGCCGCGCACAATTCGTACGCATTGGCGGTGCCAAACACTCCGACATCCGGTGGGTTCCTGTTAACCCTCATATCCGGGGCATCGACTGGCAAACCCTGCTCCAACTCAAAATGGCGCATTGCTCGGTCGGGCAGCTGCCACTCTGCGAGCTCGAAATGGATCAGGGGTGTGCGCTGCAACCCGGAGAGCGTGAAGACGAACGACTCTCCCACCCGTCGCGCCAAACGTATGTACGGTGCCCAACGCATTTGGCCCGGAGATAGACGGTCGAACTCCCCTCGATAGTACGTAATGTTGTGATGGGGATCGACTCTCCTCTTGTAGTGGCTAGCCCTCCGGCTGTACTCCCAAGCACACAACCGAGGCCAGACTTTGTCGGTTCCATCCCTACGCGTTGGTGCACCGGGAGCAAGGTGTTCGTAAGACCACACCTGAGAACATCAAAAAATTATATTTATATCGTCGATTCAACAAAAATAAAACACAATAACGAAGACATGATTTATATGATATACCTGCAATAGCGAGAGACATGCACATATGGCTTTGGAGTTGGGCCTCGTTGCCTTGTGCAATGCTCGGTACAGATACGAAAGAACCGCTGCACCCCAGGCATAATCCCCAACCTCCGACAGGTTACCCAACAACGGTAAATATTTCACGCTGACCGTGTTCTTCGACGTCGTTGGGAATAAAATTGCTCCCATCACCCACAAGAGGAAGGCCTTTGTGTACACCACAAGCTCACGGCCCGTATAGTTTTCCGGCAAAACCCCGTAGGTATCTACCAACCACTTCAACTTTATACCACCAGTGCTAAATTGATCCTGGGGTATCGAAGTGAAGAAGTCTCGCGCTGTTCTCTTATTCGTTGCGTCTGACGGAGGAGCAATTACCGGCCGCCCCGTCACCGGCAACCCCAAGATGAACCCTACATCTTCTAGGGTAATCGTCATCTCTCCGATCGGGAAGTGAAACGTATTCGTTTCACTTCTCCACCTCTCAACAAGGGCACCTATCAAGGCCCGGTCAAGCTGTTGAAAGATCTGCCCATGCGTGAAAATCCCAAACCCAATTCCACGCAGTATTCTTTTCTGGGAATTGTTCAAGGTCCATCTCGTGAACTCGCGAGATACTTCTACGGTGGTGAGAAGTTCTCTTTCCTACGAATTATTAATAAATACAATTTGAGCAAAATGAACGGTAAAACAACGTTCGTAATAATAAGAAAGTTGATAAATAATGTATCTTACTCCACCATCCCATATGAGCGTACTGATATGGTTGGCTTGGTCGTATAACACGGATGGATCTTCTGGTCCAGGGATAAATTCCATTTTTTGCAACTGAAACTATGGAATCGGATTTTACAAACGCTAGCACATGAACAAATACATACATATATAAATCCTCATCACCGCTAGCACATGCTCAATGCATAATCAAAACCACGCATAAAACGCAATATTGATCACAACTATAGATTAGAAACATGTAAAGGATTGATTTTGTGAACTTACGTGATCTATTAGGGGGGTATTAAAGCTGCTCTTATGAAGAAATTGCGCAGATCTGCTTGCCAACGCCGCTGGGAATATTTGTGAGTAGGAAGAACGGAGAAGAAGAGTGTAGAAGTTATAGGGGGACTTTCTTTTGGGTTTGAATATATATATTTGCTGTCTGGACAATATATATTTGCCGTCCGCTATATAGTATCGCGGGTCTGTTCCTTGTCCGCTATATAGTATCGCGGACGCTAGACTTTTGGTTGTTTTGGTAGTTTTCTCTACGTCCGCTATACTATGTAGCGGACGGCCCCGCAGAATTTTTTTGGTTGTCTTCTCTACGTCCGCTATACTATGTAGCGGACGGCCCCGCAGAATTTTTGTGGTTGCTCTCTCACGTCCGCTATACTATGTAGCGGACGGCCCCACAGAATACCATTACTTAGTTTTTTCTTCTACACTTTGTTCCACCTCTCCAACACTTAGTTTTTTCTACACTTAGTTTTTTCTTCTACATTACTTCCACCTCTCTAAACACTTAGTTTTTTCTACACTTAGTCCAAACTGTCCGCTATATAACGCGGATATACTTACCGCAGAAAATGGTTGGCACGGACCAGACATTTAGTTCCCGACCTTCCCGAACCCGGCCTAAGCGGAGGGCCCCTTATATCCGCTATATATATAGAGCTATACAATGTGGCGTAATGTAATAAATTGGCGCCCGTAATGCAGTTTTAATAAATTGAAATAAATTGGCCCGAAGACTTGTTTTAGCGACATAGTACGTTAATGCTATTTTAATAAACTGACGCCCGAAGACTTGTTTTAGCGACGGAATCAACAATCTCAATTTTTCCAAAAAATAATGTACGATTCATAATCAACGATCTCAATATATCGAGGCAACAAAAAAAGGCACAATTAACCAAGAAAAAATTTGAAAACATAATAAACAAGAACATAAATATTTTTATTATAATAAACTATGGTTCACAAATGGGGTACGAAAGCTTTTCACAAGCGCTCCGATCAAAGATTACAACTTGAAAATCCCACCACCCAAGGTGTTCGAACACTACAAAGTCCCCGAGTTCGAGGCCATGCTGGCGCACGAAGACGTTCCAACCCTCTGCGAATTCCTTTTTTTGGGATCGGCCGGGCTTCAGCTTGATTTCAACCTGCCATGCCCCCTTGCGGCTATATAATCTTGCACTATCATGAATTGTTGTAAATTGATTGGTAAATGCTTCCGGTATGTCCTACCAAACACAAAATACAAAAAATAGGTTAGTTTTGGTTAAGAAAAACAAAAGATCAAACTTTTAACACACGAAAATACAGAGAAAGAGAAAGAGGGATAGCCTACAAGTTCATGCTCAAATCCCGGCATCATGACTTTGAAAAAGTGTTTGCCTACCAGGTGCAAGTTGCCAATATAATCGTAGGCGTAGGTGGTCTCCGATCCAGAAGCCATCGAGATCGTCGTTGAGGGGAGGACGGTGGTGTCGGCGGAGATGTGGGTGACCGGAGATGTGAGTCGCCGTAGATGGGGTAGCGGCTTTAGGTTAGATGTTCGAGAGAGGGGACGCCGTCCGCTACAATAATATATATACCCCGATCTGATTAAATATTTATAGCAGGAGAGAGTTGACGAAGGGACGCCGTCCGCTACAGATACCAAGGGGACATGTTGACGCCATACAGATACCAGGGGACACTGTTGACGCCATACAGATACCAGGGGACAGTTCTCGGGGCTCACGCCCGAGACTTTATAGGCGACCGAGAGGACAGGCCCTGACATGTGTCAGCCTAGAGATCGTCCGCCATACAGTATGGCGGACGCCTTTTTCCTGACACATGTCAGGAACAGAAAGGCGTCCGCGAGACAGTCTCGCGGACATGGGAGGAGGGCAAAAAGGTAAAACTCCCGTCCGCGAGACAGTATGGCGGACGGGGATCAGTTTTGGAAAAGGCGCGATCTGGACCGTCCATCTTTCAGGATGGACGGTCAGATCGCGCTAGCAACTTAACTCCATTTGCTAGCGCTATCAATGGATCAGCTCCCTATATATATATATATATATATATATATATATATATATATATATATATATATATATATATATATATATATATATGGGAGCTGATCCGTTGAGAGCGCTAGCAAACTGGGTTAAGTTGCTAGCACGATCTGGCCGTCCACGCCAGATCTGTGGAGGGTCTAGATTCTTTTTTGCATTTTTTTAAGTCCGTCCGCCACATTTTGTGGCCGATGATTTTTTGACAAAAATACCCACACAGTATTCGTCCGCTACATAATGTAGCGGACAAGATGTCATTATTCTGTAGTGGACAAGATGTGTTCATTCTGTATTCGTCC